>JAZEWT010000017.1:395809-423366 GCA_036362905.1 Mordacia mordax | reverse complement strand
CTGCTCAGACTGCTGCCTCCGCGACCCGGTCCCGGATAAGCGGACGAAGATAGATGGATGTTTACAAATGGGGTCAGTTTGAAGACATGAAGATAAACGTAATTCGGTTCTGATTCATATCTCGACAAATATTGTTTTGTAAAAGTGGGAAAGAGGTGGCACTTTGAAAAGGTTCAAAGCTTGCTACTTTTCTCCTCATAATTTGGACAATTTAAATATAACAGAAGGTTGGTTCACCAATGAAAAACAACACTTAGTATAGATTACCACGTCCAGCAACGTACTGTGCTAACACATAATGTCATTACATGACTGAAATTGTAATTTCAATGCAAATTTAGGGTGTGTCGACTCTAAAATTGTTACTCTGGTATACAGGAGCGGTTCAACTTGCCACTGCATCTAGTTTTGTGTCTGCACTGGCCAGTGTGGCGAAATATGGTCACACATCCCCATTACGAATAGGTGTGTAGAGAGACCTTCATCGAAATATCCATATACATGTGGATGGGTTCTGTCAATTTTAAAGCTGATGAGGGTCTCCCGACAATGTGTTGGGGATGGGGGTTGTCATAGCCATACCACGCTGACCAGGACGGACCACTCGAGGCGGGGAATACAGAAATAGAACCATCGGTGGTAGTTTTTTGTTATTAAAGCTGAAATTAACCGTTGAGCTTTGTAGTTCTTTTGAAACAGTTGTTCAGCGGAGTGGGGTTAGCAAGTTACATCTCAGGGCACCGGGGACGGTGTATTCAGGACAATTAACCTAGGCGGCATGTTTTTTGGCATGTGGGAGGAAACCGGAATACTCGACCAAAACTCACGCTGTGGAACATGTAAACGTCACACAGACAGGAATCAAAGCCAGGTCCTTCTTGCTGTGAGGCGGCAGCGCTGCTCACTGCGCCACCGTGCCGCTCTAGTACAGCCGAGTACAGATCGTAACCTTGTGCTGTAGTAGGGTAGAGCACAAAGGTTACGTCATTACGTTACGGTCATTCTACAACAATGAATGTGCTCCGCTGCCCTCTGCAGTACAGCACCAACCTCGCCCGCAGCCTTCTGTGTGGTCACTCACCCAGGCACAGCATCGGAGATCTGACATCGGTTACTCTGCCTCGTGATACGTTTTAGGCCATAATTCAATAGACGATGTACGCATTGTTAATTTAATTAAAGATTTGAAGGTGGCCGTAGGTTTTACCGCATTTTTTAATGGAGTTGTATTTTTAAAGTAATTTCATCGAAATATTTGTTCACGAGAATGACTTTCTTATAATAGCCAGCAGATGGCAGCATTGGATGTGCGTAGGACATTTTTTTGTGATGGAAATTTATTTTTTAAATAATACTTTGGTATGCTTAAGCTTCTCGCTTCAAGTGTTATTATCCTCCATGAAGCGCTTTTGAATAACAAGGATATTATGACTAAGATTTATGATTGGGGTATAAGCACATAGCAAGGAAATTGGTTAAAAAGTCTGATTGTTATTTATGAGAAAAAACCCACCACGTGTGATTCATGATGCAGAGAAACAACAGCATCACTGCAGTAACGTTGGTTTCAAAACAAACTATGGGATTACGTTACATCGCATATACGATTTAAAAACAAAATTCAAATATGC
Organism: Mordacia mordax; assembly: GCA_036362905.1. Lineage (NCBI taxonomy): Eukaryota > Metazoa > Chordata > Hyperoartia > Petromyzontiformes > Petromyzontidae > Mordacia > Mordacia mordax. The sequence continues at coordinate 421,735 of JAZEWT010000017.1, read as the reverse complement.
TTTTAAAAATACATTTACAATTGTCTTTTGGTGGTGACGTTTAGGCAGGTGATAATAGAATTTCCCAAAAACATTACTCTCATTGCCTCTCTCAGAATGCATCGTTATTCTTAAAATGTTGACTAGTCTTTCAAAAGCTTTTGCAAAGAACATTTGAGTTGCCGTGTTTCATAATATGTATCGAGCCTTTGTCAAGAACAATGGTGATAGTGACAACTGCCAAGCTATGAAAGTATCACAATAAATTATCCCACTTTGGAAGCAGGTGGTGCTCTTAGTACAAATGTTCGCTATGCATACATTGAGCTGCTTGTGTCACGGCACACATTTCCATCGTTTACAAATCGCAGTCTGCACTTACATGCAATATGAATTAACATCACTCCGAGCCAATAGCCAGAATAAGATTTGGATCCTAGCCATTGGTTCTTGTCTGCCATCCACTCCCCTGTTTTTGACCTCATGCCGAGGCCTATAGACAAAGGTCTGTTATGACTACTGGGCAATTGGGGACTAATAGTGAAATCCCCTGGGGTTTCAGTCTAAGCTCTTTATGCTCAGCAGCGAAGAAGCCACGAGGCTCTGATGCTGTGAGATCCCGAGGGAGCTGGGCCCTCTACACTGGTGCAAGCCAAGGTGATGGACAATCCTGTGGTACCTGCAGCATCTATGCGGATACAATGACCCCAGTATACCCACTTAAGACTGTTGTGGTATTTTTTTTTAGCAACGTCATCATGGCACATAAGAGGATGGTGTGGTTTACACCACACTGTAACCTTTGTGTCCCCCAGTGCTGTTTCCACATTGCTCGAAGAACTTGGTTGAGGGTGAATCGATCTGAAGATCAAAGGGAGGCCGATGACCGTTTCTGATAAACATCACTGATGTTGGTCTTGAGCAAAAACTAAAAATAGAGTCGCCGGGTTCGTGGCATAATGTGCCAACCACCGCACCACCGCTCCTCTCCTCACACACGACATGCATATTATTACAGACATGCCCCCTCAAACATCTATATCTGGGTCACTCTGTGACTTTCTGGATGCCCCCACATATTGAACCATAAAAGCAATGCGTTTCACACTGGCACCATGAAATCAGGCACAGCAAAGCATATGTCGATAATCGGACAATGTGTGAGCCTTTAGAGCTTGAAGCACACTGACCCAGCGAAAGGCGGGCGTTGGGCTCACGTTAAGGCGAGGAGTCGTTTATTTTATTTACGGTGACAAACATGGAAGTATCTGTTACACCCCGCGATCCTCCCGTCATCCCATTAATATAATTACTCATGAACAAAAACTCGGGAGCGCTCATTAATTATGCAAAGCAGTGCTAATTGTAATGCAGATGTATTTGGTGGCAGCAGAAGGTGTTTGGACGCGGCGGTAAGGATTAGCATATTAAATAGCAGGAGCGGGCCATTACCCATGCTAATTTATGCGCTTTTTCCCAGTAGCTAATTGCCAAGCCATATGCCCGGTGCGGGGCTAAAGATGGCACCCTTTTTAATCATAAGCTTGCATTCTCACCCAGTCCCTGCTGTTTTCTCTAATTTTGTGTAAGCAGAACCGTATCAAGTGTTGACCACGAGCACTGCATATGACTGAAATTATGCTTTGAGTCACTTACGCAATTAACAAAATATATAAAATAGTGGTTTTCATTGCAATGTATGAATTATGAAAGTACAAATGTCTTATGCAGGTAGACAGTCAGATTGTTCCACGAATCAAAATATCGATTTAGGAAATTATACGTTCGCTAAGTCCTCTTTTGCACTTTGCAGTATTCATGATACGTACTTCAAATCACGAATTCAAAAATAAACATCATGACACCGAGAGGACTGTTAAAACAAAATGAACACTTGTACACATATTATCATATGAGAACTGTGATTTTCACGTAACATTTGGAACCTTCGAATTACTAAATAGATTCTAAAACCACAACGGTGATAACTCTTATCAAGCTTCCTAACGCAGGGTGCACATATCTTCTGTAAAAGCGCACGAGATTCAACGTTCATTTGATTTAATCTGATTCGCCGGGTACTCCGGTTTCCTCCCACAGTCCAAAAGCATGCTCCTGGATAGGTTGATTGGCTCGCAGACTAAAATTGTCCCGCAATGCCCGGCGACGGACCGGCGTCCCGTCGTCGGGTGTATTCCTGCCTTACGCCCTATGTTTCCGGGATAGGCTCCGGCTTCACCGTGACCCTATATAGGATTAAGCGGTTTCAGATAATGAGATGAGATGAGATGATCCTCTCTCGCACACACTACTACATTGTTAGCGTAAGCGCAGAGGCAATAGCCACTAGCACAGCGATAGTGGCAGCTATGTGTCCACGAGCGGGAGAAGGGGGGGTCTTGGGGGTGGGAAACAGCCAAGCCGTGCATTGGTGTAGGCAACAGCAGCAGCAGCAGTAGCCTCCGCAGCATAGCCCCGGGATGCGAGCCATGGCAGCGCACCAGAGAGAATCTCTCGGAGTAATTAGGGAGGGGGGGATGTGCGTGCGCTAGGCCGAAACTGGCTGTCGGGGAACGAGGTGCCACCAGTCACTCTTCATTTAATTGTTATTGATCACTGCGAGCTTCAAACATCTGGCGCTCGCTCCGCGTTCATTTCCTACTCATGAAATTAACCGACTGAAATTGACGTGTGAAAAATGCTGGCTCGATTCGCTAGGGTGATGCGCTAAGTCCCTACGCAATTTCATTAAAGAGATTGGGAATTTTTCAGATTAGAGCAAAGCAAAACTGTTCAGGAAGTTAAAGGACTACTGTTTTTGTGCACAGGCCTCATTATGTATGTATTTAACACACCACCAGCCTGGTGGTTCAGCGATAGAACAGCTCGGAGATTTATGTTAGGAGTTCAAGTCCTGGTTAGGTGTTGACTCAGCCCATCATCCTTTTGGGGTCGATAAAACGGGTACCACTTTGTGGAGAAGTCAGTAAGCGTTGTCCTATGGATAAACTCCTGCCAATGATAGATTACCGGGGATTTCCCTCCGTGGCTCAGGCCCATAAACAGGAGACGAGCACCGCAGCCACGCTCATTCGAGCCGGTAATCACCACGGACGCAACATCGCCCTTGTAAGTTGACGTAAACACCGCTCAAACGTCGCGTAATCATGTGTCCTTACAGCAGACGTTCTTAGCCAGGGCACAAAGCTTAACGTTTAAAGTGCACCTATAACACATGGATAGCCGCTGAGGAGAATACGATTACGCACATTTATCTCGGGCATTTACAATCGTAGGGTTTTTTTCAGCAGCCATTCTTATCGCTGGATATGTTGGTTTGAGAATTATGCGTGTAGTTGATTGGCAGGTCACGCGTGTGGAAAGGTAAAGCGAGGGGTCTTCAGAGATATCTGGCCACCGTGAAAGCGCAGGCCAATCATCTACGAGAGGGGCTCACCTGAGCTCCCCTCAGGCAGCAGTGGTGTGCACAAGCACATTGCTGCTCTACCTGCACCCACCGTACACTATATGATCTGGATCTTGAGGGGATTCAGGATGCTTTATTTTACAAATTGAGGTTTGTTTCTCAAGCTGTTCTGATTCCACTAATTATACTACGGACGCCACTGGTAGACTGTACTGAGTAACATTAAGAACTGCCTGCAGGCACTTGCATGTGTTTCATTAATTAGTGTCGGGAAAGACATTCTGTTATACGGATACATGTATAATGCATGCACCTTGAGATCAATTACTTCATTACCGTCACCTTCGCCATCGTGATAGTCAGCAAGTCATTATATATCTACTGCTGGATGGTGGGCCCCCATACCATTACCATCGCTCATGATCTTTAAATGTAAACATCCATGTCTATGGTGGTTGCCCTCTCCTTTGGTTGCCCATTTCATTATCGGTCTCAATGCATCTGCCGTAATCCGTCCTAATGATGTGTTTTGTCCAGGCCTACTTAATTTCCTTACCGGTCAATGTCTCTGATTTGCATTTCATCCCCATACATCCGTTCCTCTTTTGGTCTCTTTAATTCAAGGCTGCATCCCTCCATGATTTTTAAGTTCACTTTCTAGCTATTGTTTCTTTGTATATTTCGGTGTCCATGGTTGTTGGAGGAATATGCGCTGATTAAAACTTTCGGCTGCAGGCATATTAGTTCGTTACTTTGCATTATCAAATGTAGTTTTAGAAATATATATATATATTGCCTCCTGCTCTTCCTGCTTCATGTCATGATTTGACCTTGAGCCACCTTCAGTAATTATTTTGTTCTCAAATTTTATTTAGAGCACAACTTTGCAGTCCATTTTGCTGAGATCTTCAATCATATCCTGTAGTTAATTTGCATTGGTTGTCATAGTGACTGTCATTGGCTAATATCAGCTGAATACGTTTCTTCCTTTATGATAATATGTTTACTTTTACAATCCAAAGTTTAGAAACATCATTTAACGTTGCTACAAGGCTTGGTCAGAGCAGGTAGAGCCAACATCTTGGTTAATAGGTATATTTGCGGGGTATATCCTTGCTTGTATTTTATTCAGATTTTTTCTTTATTCCCCTCTTAATTTACTCTTAATGAAGCTGTTCCTTTGTAAATCTCATCTCATTGTCAGAAACCGCTTGGTCGTGTACAGGGTCGCTGTGAGCCAGAGCCTATCCCGGCAGACACAGTGCGCAAGGCAGGGATATACCCACAATGGACGCCAGTCCATCACCGGCACTGCGTCCAATTTAGTCTGCGAGCCAATTAACCTATGCAGCAACATGTTTTTTGGACTGTGGGAGGAAACTGGAGTGCCCGGCGAAAACCCACGCGGACACGGGGAGAACATGCAAACTCCACACAGAAAGGCACCCGAGCCGAGATTCGAACCGGGGACCTTCTTGCTGTGAGGCGACAGCGCTACCGACTGGGCCACTGTGCAACCTCCTTTGTAAATTAATTCATAATTTTATATTCGGCGTATTTTGTGGATATCTGCAGCTTGTAAATTGACTATTATGAACAATATATTGAAAATAACAGTACTAGTTCTTGTACACAGTTTGTACAGATTATGAAAAATATCAGTGCAATACAAGGAGAATTGGCGTGAAGCGAAGGTTTAGTTTTCAATATATGTTTTGCAGTTTGCGCCGCTCTTCAGTAGGTGGCAGCAGTCATATGTGACTAAGTGCTGCTGTCTGTTGGTCATAATGCTGCACTAATTTGTCATTGCACAGGTGGAATGTACGTTTTTATTATGGACCAAGACGTATCACAGGTGTATTATGTAAATCATTGCACGAACAACAAAAACATCACTCAGAAAGATGATTATCGATGCAATGCCTTTCTCGCCAATTACTGCCAATCGGAAACCCTGTTTAATTAAAGGATGTTTGGTGGGGGCGGTGGGGGGAGGGGTAAAATCCAGAGGGGTTCACAAGTTTGAGCAATGAGCTGGCACTTCGAGATCTTGGAGTCAAATGTGCGACGTCACTCGTGAGCCAAGTTGGGGTTTCAAGCGGTGTCAGTTTATTATCTTTTTGATATCTTTAATACTTGGAGGCACATTTTTGATGGCCACTTTAACTTCTACGGGTTCACAGCTCGGTGTATGGGATTTGTTAAGAGTTGTTTTTCGGGCATACATTGGCGTTTTTATCTTCTTCTTCGCAACTTTTGCCTCCCGCGATTGGGGCGAGTTCTTGACCGACTCCAGTTGGCGTCGCTTTTATGGGAAAGGGTTATGCTGTTGGGCCACGACGTAGTTATCTAGTGTGCAGGCTGCTTTAGGTACACGGGCCACAGGGGCCTAAGCACCATCCATTCAGAGGAGTCAGGGGGTAACATTTGACAGGGGGCCTTAGTTTTCTTGCAACAGGAGCCATTACAACCACGCGATGGGCAGCGGCCTCGTGGTGACATTTAGATTTAAATGGAACTCCAGTAAGCAGCCGTTTAGTTTGTGTTGTTCCGTCCGTTGTTTGTTCGGCACGATGCCCAGCGTTTTAAGCCCAAACTTCTGCCGGGAACTCAATACGGTGGACACCATTCTGAACAACACAGCAGACGCCAAACACAATGACACACACATACACCGCATCAGAGAGCCGTAACCGCTACGCAGGGGTTGTTTGTGCGTCACCACCGCACACCCTGCACGGCGGCCGAGTGCCAAGAATTAGATTCCAATTTGAAGGACGGCGTAGAGATCCCAGTGTTAGCGCGGCAGGGGTTGGGTCCCCGCGGGCAGGAGGGACCCGCCTGTGAGGCGGAACCCGCAAGCCCGCAATACAGTGTCTGTTTCACTGTGGGGAGGAGCGGGCCAGGGGAGGAGGGCAACCCCCACGCCTCATTCCGTATTCATCCAGTGCATGGCTAAGTAACTCCATTATGAATATTTTAAATTTGGAATGAATTATGGCCAACGCAGCAGCGTTGCAAAGTGGTTTTGGGCAGTGACCTTCTTGTCTTTTGAAGCCCGCGTGTATACATTGTGGTCCCAGGGCTACTCGAAGTTGGAATGAGAAGTGCAGAGCGAATAAATATCTAAATGGTGTGTGAGGGCTCCCCGGTATAAATAACACGCGAACTGTCGTTTTGTACCACGGTGTTATATGGCCTCTGAATAAATACAACGCTGATGCAGATTTGCACCACTTAAAAGCAAGGTTGAGCTTGTGACCAGATTGTACTTTTATCTGTACTGATTTGACAGGAATGTTTTCTTAATTGTTATTTTAAAGTGAGTCGTTGTGTTCACTTGTGTGTTTTTTTCTTCCCTCTTTCAAAATCAAAACAACACAGCTCCTTTGGCAGAGTCCTGGGTACAAATCATTTAGGATCTTGACAAATGGATGAATGACTTCTTAATAGGACGGCACGGTGGCCCAGTGGTTAGCGCTGTCGCCTCACAGCAAGAAGGTCCCGTGTTCGAATCTCTCGGCTCGGGTGCCTTTCTATGTGGAGTTTGCATGCTCTCCCCGTGTTCGCGTGGGTTTTCGCCAGGCACTCCGGTTTCCTCCCACAGTCCAAAAGCATGCTGCTGCATAGGTTATTTGGCTCGCAGGCTAAATTGCCCCGCAGTGCCCGGCGATGGACTGGCGTCCCATCGTGGGTGTATCCCTGCCTTGCGCCCTGTGTCTGCTGGGATAGGCTCCGGCTCACCGTGACCCTGTATAGGAATAAGCGGTTTCAGACAATGAGATGAGATGAGACTTCTTAATAAATTGTAATAGCTGCTAACTTATTCAATCAGATTTCTAAATCTCCGTACGACAGCAATGGAAAAAAAAATACCTGCTTGATAAACTATGATGGGTATGCTGTTTGAGAATGCATTTTCCAGTTGAAACCAGCGATTATCAATCACTATTTTAATCCCCCAAAAATGTTGCTTATTTGAATATGATCTTTTAAAAAAAGAAAGTCGATACATTAAAAATGTACAAATCGTTAAAAAAAACGCATTTCCTCACACGCAGGTTGGAGGACTTATGTTTTTGATGTATCTGTAGACGTGGCGTAAACATTGTAGTTCTCATTAAACTGCAAATGACAGATTCTGTTCAATCATAAACAGATGTCATCAAGACACTAGCGCAGAACTACTTTATATATGTCACATCAATGATAGCCGCTAGAGAGACACACATTCCATATTGGCAAGTTACATTATCATCGTTTATTATTATAGAGCCTCATACCTACACCGTGGTTCTGCAGGTGCTAAACGGGGTTTGACATTGGAGCACCACATATGGGTAAAAGGGTGGCACGGTGGCTCAGTGCATAGCGCTGTCGCCTCACAGCAAGAACGTCCTGTGTTCGAATCTCGATTCGGGTGCCTTTCTGTGTGGAGTTTGCATGTTCTCCCCATGTCCGAATGGGTTTTCGCCGGGCACTCCGGTTTTCTCCCAATGTCCAAAGACATGCTGTTGCATAGGTTAATTGGCTCGCAGACTAAATTGCCCTCAGTGTCCGGTGATGGACTGGCGTCCCATCGTGAGTATATCCCTGCCTTGCGCCCTGTGTCTGCCGGGATAGGCTCCGGCTTCACCGTGACCCTGTATAGGACTAAGCAATTTCAGACAATGAGATGACATGAGACTAAATTGCTGTCAGTGTCCGGTGATGGACTGGCGTCCCATCGTGAGTATATCCCTGCCTTGCGCCCTGTGTCTGCCGGGATAGGCTCGGCTCACCGCGACTCTGTACAGGACTAAGCGGTTTCTGACAATGAGACGACACATATGGGTAACATGAATATCCAAGAGGACATCATAGCAGGCATCGACAACACGCTACATAGAGCGAAAGATATTTCACTCGCGGCCAGCGATCCCGCGAGTAGAGCGTTTCAAAGTAAGTCTCATTTAAGAGTTCTTCAATTGTTTCCTTTTTTTTTCCCTGTGACACTATTAATGCAGAAATCACATGTTCTGCCAGTGGGTTCATTCACTGAGGAGCAGCAAAAAAGTCAAAGCTCTATCAGTGATTCTTAGTCTTGTGTGTGGAAGATGCAGGGTGAAAGTTATACTGATGTATGTTTTTACGGCTCGATGCATGATGATTGCGTCCAAATATTGCTCCTTCGGGATAGCAACGTCGATCGCTCCCCTCTCTCTCCTTCGCGACGTTTCACCTCCCACGTTCGAGGCATCCTCAGGCGTTATGTGTAAGTTGTCTGCTGACCCAAGTGCCTGTGGTGAAAATGTGAAGTAAATAAGTCACGTGGCCAGGTTACTTGTCTTACACAATATATTCTTGTTATTTCTCCTACGTATTGTTGCAAAGCCAGGGTCTTCGCAGAACTAAAAAAGTTTCCTTAATATGCTGTGAATTAAACGAAGTGCAATCCACTACATTAATATGCATACGGTTTTTTTTTATAACTAAAAGGGTAAAGGTGCAGCCCTGCAATTACTCGCTCACAGTACTGCTGGCAGACGGGTCTCTCCTAGAAGGAGCTTTGGAGAGCTCCTCGAGAAGGCATTTAGTTAATATTCCACTCTGGTCAGATGTCTCGGAATACGCGTGAGTGCCCACAATTTACCCCACCACTCGACACCTGTCGCTTGACTCGCTACGATCTATTCACGACAGTCTGTCCACTCAAACTCCTTGTTCGACCGACGCGTCCTGTTTAAAGATATTTTCCCATCGCACGAAACCCGGCGATTTCCATACTGCGCGTTGAATACTTATTGATTAATGTTTAAATACTTACCACACCGCTGTTTTGTCTGAAATCTGTCAACGCTGTTTAGACCCACAGGGTTTTGCTACTTTGATTTCCAGAAAGGTTTTTTTGTTTTCTTCCCCGTGAAGGGCCACGGAGGTGCGAATTTGTGCATTCGGAAATGAGCTACTTGATTGGGAACTCCTCTGGCGACGCAATCCAATCGATGGAGAAACGCCGAAAGGGGGCAATGATTGGCAGAACAGTTTAACAAAGAAGTCAAAACAAGTCACGCTTTTCCCCACGTGCCAATTACATTTACATGTGACCTCCTTTCAGACGTCTCACAAGTTGTCGTTGCAGGGTTTTTTTTTTGGTCGATGTGGGACAAATAGTCGCAATGTAATTGAATGGTGTTTCGGCAATGTTGTTCTTTATGTCGTTGCTTCGTCGCGGGTCCTGTGAATGTTGCGTAACATTGCACGTGTACATGGACACTTCTCCGATGTCCTTACGCTTTTGTCTAAAACTTTAGAGGCTTCTTGCTCAATGCGGGGGGGGGGGGCTGGCTGATTCGGTCGTGTGGCTTTTGCTCTTATCGGGACCAGAATTGAATTACCCCATGTGAAAAGATCTAAAGTAAAACAAAAATATAATCTTTTTTTTGTGGATGAAATTTGTACTGACTTTTGCAGTACATTTCAGTGAAGCGTGGTCATCAGAGTCAGTGAACATGTGTAATGTCGCAATTCAAAACTCATTTATTGATCACTGCTTAGTTTTTAGCGGTATAGATAATTTTAATGGACAGGTTGAAAGATTAGACGTTGATTCATATTTATTTCAGTGTTTTGTTGGCTCTATTGGAAACAATCTTTTTACAATATTGACGCTTAAACATTTGATTTACATATTGAAGAAATGTTTTGGCTACATCATCTGGCAATGTTCTGTATGGATGTTTTTATGTATTGCTGTAATTCTTTTTTTTAAGTCACAAACAATTTAAACAGATCAGAAATGTTTATTGTCATTATTCTTTTAATTCGAGATTGCATGATACAGTCGACATACAGCTGATCAACATTGTTTAATTTTTGGCAGAGCCCTAAAACTCTTCCAAAGGACCGGAGGAAAACACTAAATTGTAAAGCTAGATGTGGTCACTGTTTTATCAGCTGTTAGCAATTTTTACCATAGCGACTGGAACACGTTGTGTTTGCTCAGCAGCAAAATGTAGGGGTGGCTTATTTCCCAAAATGTTAAGTCAGGAAACACATTTTTCCAGCGTTCTTTTTCTCTTTCCAAAAATCTTTGCAATAGAAAACACGTCAAAATAAAATGGCTTCTCATACACGGGGTCGCTAGGCCTTTGTGGATGTGATTTGTGTCCTTTTAGATTGAAACAATTTAGTGCCGTAATTGTTTTGCACACAATCATATTACGGGCCCAACACACGGGGTTACAAGTGCAAAATTGCTTGTTCCTTGTGAGTTCTGGGCTCAATAGATGTCAGTACGCGAGCTCCAACTCTGCAATAAATCACTGTGATTGACAGCAACATAAATTGCTTTAATTGACTCATGGCAGCAGGAGCTAGCTTCTGGCTACCCGTAAAAAGCACCAGACTAAATATATGTATGACCGATATCAGTTCCAGTCTGTGCACGAAAAACTTCTATTTTACGGTATTCGTATCGCGCTGGCTTTTGTTTCAGTGGCGTCAGCAAAACGCACGTTTTTAGCAGTGGGCAAGGTTGTTTAAATCCAGTGTAAATGGTTACACCACAGTGGGTCACACCTGGTTGTGTAACGTTTAGGCACCCCCACCCATTTCAAGACATTGCCCATGTGGAAGAATAGGCCAAGACACATTATTATGGATCTCTAGAGCTCCTGCTATCAGAACCCCTTCCACCAGCAGTCGCTGGAGCAAACTTTTGCAGCGTTGCACCTTTACATTTCCATATTTGGACAGTTATTTGCCTGTTTATCTATCTGCCCCAACATGGGCTAAAGTATGAGTAAATACTGTGAAATGTATTAGCGATCATGACCTTCAATCTGACAACACTTGGTTTATAGATGTACTGTTGCTACTTCTCTGTAAAAGTGAGTCGTGGAGGCGTTTGACCATACTTTATCACGGCTAGTCAGTCAGGGTTAGTGATGGGGGAGAAGGGTATAGTCCTGGGTCAGTTGTTATTCAGTGCTGATGTTAGCTGTGGCCGGGAATCAAACTAGCTTGGGTGGCTAAGTTTGTGGCGCAGTGTGTGGGCCACTGAGAAAGCCAGCTAATGCCAAAAATACACTCTGAGATTTTGTTCATTGACCAAATGTTGCTTTTAACTTTTGTTCATGACAATTTTGTTTTATATCACTGCAATTATTTTTGGTTGATTTCCAACCGTAGTTCACAATTAGAGCAATGGGTGTCTTCTTAAACTTTGCTGCCACGGCGGTTGGACGTTTTATTTTTCAGAATTAATTTCATATATAAAATCGAATTACCATGACTGGAATGTTTTACTTATGCGTCATGGTGATCATGTGCTGTCAAATCATGATTTTAAACTATGGCACACCGAGTAGGCTGAAAGGGGAGCCAGAACAATCCTGTCTTAATGATTGCATCTAAGAGCTGCTCTTTCGGGACAGCCGCGTCGAGTGCTCCTCCTCTCTCCTTCGCAACGTTTTGCTTCCTACGTTGGAGGCATCCTCAGGCCCCTCCTCTCTCCTGACAGCTGTAGGATGCCTGAGGATGCCTCCAACGCCAGAGGCGAAACGTCGGGAAGGAGAGAGGAGGAGCGCTCGACATGGCTATTCCGAAAAGCGGCAAAGAGTAGCTTTTGGAAGCAATCGTCACGCATTAAGCCGTCAAAACCGACATCAGTGCAATCCGATCTTACGCCACGTGCCTGTTACTATTGCCTATGCTGCAATATGATCACTATAGTTGGTAATTTGAATACATTAATATATTGGTGATGAAGCCCATTCATTTCTGTCGAATTTTCTTTTTCCTAAACATGTATAAATCGTTCGATATGTTAATGTTAAGTATAACATTGGCACGTAAGTTGTGTATGTTTTTCATCACTAATAAAGAATCGATACTCACGTGCATATTGTGCAGTGAGCCTGCACTATACACGTGAGGATCGATATTATTTCATAAATCGGCAAATCGCTACTTTTATCATTTTGCTTGTTTCACCGAGGCAAGCTTCACATAACCTTAAGACTTTTTTTGCAGGAGGATCCTGCCAAGATTTCACAGTAGGGTACGATGTTTCCAAACATAATCCCGATGGAGTTATTTGCAGGTAATGTGTTTTTTTATTGTTTGGATGTTTGGTCAACGCCACCTTTTAATCGATGAGAGAAAATCGGACATCTCGAAGGAAACCCATGCAAAACAGGGAAATAATATGCTAACGCCACACCGAAAGGTGCCCCGAATCAGGAATCGAACCGAGGGCCCATCTTGCTATGTGGCATGGGTATTACGACATCGCTACAAACCGTTGCCGTTTACTGCCCAGGTTCGCAAACCTAAGTCTGGCTGCCACTCGTGATTATTTTTGTACATTTCTGCAATATCAACGTAACCAAATGAATGCTCTATTTCACGCAAAAATAGTTACAAAGCGTGAAATCGCGCAGCAGCCCAAATTTTACTTGAACGTTTTTTTTCCCCCCCAAATATAATTTGTTCTATAACTAAAACTATGCAGTGCACATTTTTTCCCGTGTGATAACTATTTATGACAGCGTTGCACATCTGGAAATCTGTTGTCGTTTTTGGCCACTCGAACGCTCCCTTGCCCACTTTTTTTCTCTCTCTCTCTCTCTAAAATCAAAATTAATTGGAAAATAAGAGTGCCTTGGTCACTGCGGCCTCAGCGGAGCTATGAAGATATTTCCACTGCACATCATTTCCAGATGTAGCCACCATGTTCTGATAGAAACTTAGTGCCGAAAACACTTTTTTTCCCCTTACAGTGTGAAGGTTTGCGCACATGATTTGTCACGGGTTCACAAATCAAAATATAGTTTCAAAACAGCATGCAAAACAAACTGTTTTATGAGCCAAGTGGTTTATATGTTGCAATTTAAAGGGAACGCAACCCTGGGTTTTGTTGTTGTTATTTTTTTTTACATTTAAAAGTTAGTTTTGTTTGCATGATTTTATTTTATAAACTGGAACATGTTTATACAATTTGATTTCCTTACAAGGTCGGCGTGGTGGCCCAGTGGTTAGCGCTGTCGCCTCACAGCAAGAAGGTCCCGGGTTCGAATCTCTCGGCTCGGGTGCCTTTCTGTGTGGAGTTTGCATGCTCTCCCCGTGTCCGCGTGGGTTTTCGCCGGGCACTCCGGTTTCCTTCCACAGTCCAAAAAGCATGCTGCTACATAGGTTGATTGGCTCGCAGGCTAAATTGCCCCGCAGTGCCCGGCGATGGACTGGCGTCCCATCGTCGGTATATCCTTGCCTTGCGCCCTGTGTCTGCCGGGATAGGCTCCGGCTTCACCGTGACCCTGCATAGGACTAAGCGGTTGAGATGAGATGAGATTTCCTTACAAAACTGATCTAAAATTGGTAAAGGAAAATGACACAGCTTGTCATGTTCAACTGTCCGAACTGAATTATTTTACAATATAGGCCTTTAAACTTAACGTTGGTGAAATTAAATAACACGAGATATATGTTGGGGTACGTGATCACAAATACAGAACAACAAAAAAACCCTTTCCACATTCATTGTAAAAATCACCTTATAATTTAAATATGTATATAATTTTCCGATTCCTCAGTAAATTGCTCTGCTTTAGTGCAAGTACATCATTCGCTGAGATTTTTTTTACAGAGAAATCTCAGTTCATAACTCGGTCAGCACGGTGACAGTGAGTAGCGCTACTGTCTCACAGCAAGGAGGTCCGGGTTTGGTTCCCGGCTCGGGTACCTTTCTCTGTGGAGTTTGCGTGTTCTCTCTGCCCATGTCCACGTGGGTTTTGCCGGGTACTCAAATTTCCTCCCACAGTCAAAAGACACGCTGCTGCCTAGGTTAATTAGCCTGCTGAGTAAATTGCCCCCAAAAAAGTGCCCTGCGTTGACGTTACATCTTGGGTATAGCTCCACCTCGCACCCTCTGTCGGCTAGGAAAGGCTTCAGACCCCCATGACTTTGTACATAATTAAGCGGGTATTAATAATAATAATTGAACTTCTAGAGCGCCTTTCACCCAGGGCCACAAAAGCGCTGCACAGAGCTGTGGAGAGAGGGGCATGTCAGCAACAACAAGAACCACAACTACGTATGAACGGCAAATCAACAACAATAAATTTTTTTACGGTAGTCAGCAAACAACAAACAAATATGAACGGCATATCAACAACAATATATATATATATATATATCTTTATAAATAATGAATTAATGATTCCGAACTGAACAGTTCATAACTTATGTAAGTATCATTCATTGGGCATAATTTGTTTTGAGACCTTCTACAATCAGGTTGCAAGGATTAAAAAAGTCACATGTTGCATACAAATGTTATGTATATATTTAAACTGTAGTATCGTTTAATAGCATGCAATGGTGGACACTTGGTTCGCTCACGGCAGTATGAACTCGGCGACACAAATTGAATTACTTGCGCAGCAAGTGATATTTATACGGGTCCTGGATTTTCCAATCTTCACTAAGCTGTACTGACTGGCATGGTGAAGTATGATCAAACAACCCCCATGACCCATTAGGTGTGGGGGCCCCGTAGTCCATTAGTGTATTGAAAAATGTCTATACATTCTAAATGTTTGTTTTTAAATAATTAGACACGCGATTTTAATCTTTTGTTGTTTACCTTTTGCAGAGTATGTATTATTATCATATTAGATAATAATGATCCCAAAATAGTAGCTTTTGGAAGCAATCGTGATATAACCAAGTAAAGGATCTCTTCTCTGGATACACAGATGTTTCCTTTAATTTGTTCTCGATTTTTTGTTTATTTTGTAATTTTGATTTTTGTCCGATTTTAATAATGGCATTGGATACAGACTCTTGTTTATTCCAGGATTGTCTCCAATAATCCATTCCTTTTGTTCACGAGCTGGTCGTACAGGACTTTGCAGCTTGTTGAATTATAATTACTATATTGTCAGTGAGTCAGATAGATTTTACTTTTACAATGTTTGTAAAACATCATCGAGTGTCACCAAATAGCCGCGGTGAAAGCGCACCTACATGCATTACTCCTCGTATCATATCACGAGTCCTTTTTGTATTAAATGCCAGTGACATTAGCTTTTTAAAAGAAATGGAACAAAATCTGAAAAGTACACAAAGAAATAAATGCCTGGGGATATCCGAAAAGACAGAATGAAGAATGCATGTAATAAAAATAATGAGACATCGTTTTGACTAACGAGCAGCGAGTAGGCTTCAGCAGGGCACATTGCATAGATTGATGATTTCCGGTGGACAAGACTGGAAATAGCAGCGCAGGGAAAGAAGGGACTATGGACAAGTGGACAACTAGAGTGGAGATGGAGCAATGAGATCAGCTCATGTACAGAAAGGAGATGGATTTTAGTCGTGGTGGGATGTCGTCAATATGACGATGCTGTTTTCCGAAGTTGATGGTAAAATATGTGTCTGTCATCGTCAATAATTTACGTATTAATCCACGAACACCTGTTTGGTGATTGCTTCGAAAAGCTGTTCTCTCGGGACAGCCGCGTCGATCGCTCCCTCTCTCCCCATCACGGCGTTTCGCCTCACACGTTGGAGGCATCCTCGGGCGCAGTGTGCGTGTGTCGTGTGTGCCTCTTATTTGTACGTAGGTACTATGTATGCGTTAAGTCTCCTCTCCAGAGTAATGAGGAGACAACGCATACGCGAAAAAATCGCCTCCCACGTTGGAGGCATTCTCAGGCGAAGGAGAGAGGAGGAGCGATCGACATGGCTATTCCGAAAGAGCAGCTTTTGAAAGCAATCATCAGTGTTCTAAACTGTGTGTTGAGGTGAGCATTTTTCGCGGGGTCTCTATCAAGGGCAGCTTTGAACACAGAAAGTCGTGTGGGCAGCACCATGCCCAGCAGCCGAGTTGACCTCAGGGAGGCCAGGACTGGATCCAATAACCATGTCCCCGTCCCCTTACCCATGGCCTGGAATGAAACCTAGGTCAATGATATTGCAGTGCCATACACTAACTGCTGCCCCATCTCTCCTCACCACACGTACACACATAGAGAAATGGAAAGTTTTGCCAAATGCTTCCTGGTTAAGGATAAAAAAAACTCTAACTAGATTAAAGGCATTAAAGTGTGGGAAAAGTCAAGTTGAAACATTGATGGATACTTATGTCGAAAGGTGGTGTTGTCTCTTCGGTTCTTGAATAGTCAACATCTGCCATTTTGAGGCTCTAATATCATCCTTCATTCATACAAACACACTCCACTTTGCTGGAGTTGGCTTTCTAGGTCAAACCACCAGGGTCTGGCGCTTGCAAGTTGAATGGCATGGGAACGGGGCCTCACTGCTGTCACCACACTTCTGCAGTACGTAATGGAAATAGCGTCGGTGGCCTGACAATTCGAGCTGTTATTCCTGCATTTATAATGCAGGTGATGTCGGAATCAACTCAACGCTGCGTGTGACACTGCCGAGTGATCCGACGTGTGGGTTTTTTTATGGTATGGGGTACGTGGAGGGTAGAGTGAACATTCTTCACCACGCTGGTCAAAGTAGGTTAGTGAAGGTGGGGATTATCGCAGTTGAGGGAGATAATGGCCGTGGTTAAATGTCACAGAACTACTTATGAGGCAACCAAAAGATGTCTCTGTATAGAGGACGTGGAACAGCAGCTGGTTGTTATAATGGCCATGTTTTGTTATACTACAGGAATCCCGCATCCAGAGCTTGCAAGCTCCCTTCGTATTTTCCGCTGCAATAATAGACATTGATCTATGTCGTCAGCACATATGAGACGGTAATCTTATTTTCCTTTATGGTGTGCGCTTTTATTTGTGCACTCTAATTTGTTAATAGCCTTGGTGGAAACAAATTCTACTTCCATACAAGGTGTTTCTGTTCAGTCTTACATAATTCCATCATCACGCATCGCTAAAGTAGGTACAGACAAATACAACAACATTTAAAACTAGACCTAAGTCGTGCCGAGCAGCCGTCCAGGTTAGAACGGACTTTTGTTTTGGCTGTAGAGGCAAGCGTTTCTAAGCACTCATTTAATCGCACCGCTGATAGACAAAACAAAACTAATTTTAACACTTTTTTTATATCCACAATATGGACAAAGGCCTCCCCTTGCCCTCTTGGCTAAGGAGGTCGATTGACCATACTTCACCACACTTGCCAGAGCGGGTTGGTGAAGGGGAGGGAAGGGCCTAAGTATGTCAGCCGTGTCCGTGATTTAAATTTGGGTGCTCGTGTTCACGGAGCTGCACGCTAACAGTTGCGCCACCACTTCACATCATTATCTCATCTCCCATCTCATTGTCTGAAACCGCTTAGTCCTATACAGGGTCACGGTGAAGCCGGAGCCTATCCCGGCAGACACAGGGCGCAAGGCAAGGATATACCGACGATGGGACGCCAGTCCATCGCCGGGCACTGCGGGGCAATTTAGCCTGCGAGCCAATCTACCTATGTAGCAGCATGCTTTTTGGACTGTGGGAGGAAACCGGAGTGCCCGGCGAAAACCCACGCGGACACGGAGAGAGCATGCAAACTCCACACAGAAAGGCACCCGAGCCGAGAGATTCGAACCCGGGACCTTCTTGCTGTGAGGCGACAGCCCCAACCACTGGGCCACCGCGCCGCCCTTCACATCATTATCATTCACATGTTCATGCCCACTGTGTACTATATGCAGAGTGCATATTGCCTACTTCATGTGTGAGTGGACACATTTGCTCGATTCAAAGAGTTGATCGATAGTACTGAGGACAGGTGGATTGGTCCATGACAGATGTTTCAAAAGCTCTGTCAAACCTCTTCTTCTCTCTGCATGGAAGGGAGCCAACGTGACAGTTGCGCTCTGGTTTTGTCTCTATATTTCTCCACGTGTAATTAATTTTGGCGTTGATGTTAAACTTTCCTTTAATTTCAAATGACAAGAAATTACACAATGTAAAAAAATCCCACAAGTAATTTGTAACACATGCATGGAAATGCGCTCACAGTGATTTGGCTTCTGTTAGCTGCATTAAATGGCTACAACAATTTACAATAATTGCAACGTTCAAACTATTGACACGTTGAACGTGTTTCCACATGTTTTTGCCACGCCAAGTTAGAAAAACAACTCTGTAAAAAGTCTCATGCAAATTCTTAGCTTACGTCGAGTATCGACATAAAACACAAAACATTCATTCTTAACACGGCTTCATAGGAAAATATATAATAGCAGACGTTACAGACACGATCTTTTGGCATTACATATCAAAGAATGGCCATTTTCTGAAACGTCAGCAGTGTTATTGATTGATGCGTTGTTTTTCGTGGTTATTATACTTGTGTCACCTGGAGCATCCACAAAAAACGTATCACGTTTAGTAAATATTTGTGAAGATCATGTTAATTTTATTTTATAATAAAAATTGCACTTCTAAAGTACATTTCACCCGAGGGTCACAAAGCGCTGCACAGAGCTGCGGAGAAAACGGCACGTCAACAACAACGGCAGAGAACGGCAAATCAGCAACAAAAACTTTTTTTGGGGTTATGTTTGTTACAAATCCGAGCTGTGGCGAGAACGCCATGTCAACAACAACATCAGAATAATTCAACCGAAATTCAAACAGCAGCGATAAATCATAGTACATTAAGTCAGCAAAAAGTAAATAATTTCTTAAAACAAACAAGGAAGGAACATATGTTCCCGAGCAGGTGCGGATCGGAAGAGTGCCAACATCCCGCCACGGCACCACTGAGCCGCATCAACAGTCCTAGCCGAAGGACTTGAAAGCTCTACGGAACAAATGAATCATGAGACGAGATTTAAAGATGCCCAAGGACTCAGCTGAACGAATCTCCAGTGGAAGGGCATTCCAGAGTCTTGGAGCAGCACGCGAGAAGGCTGTGTCACCCATCGAATGGAGGTGTGACCTGGACACATGCAGCAAGCCTGTATTGGAGGATCGACATAGTCATGTTGAGGAGAGTGCCTGAAGTAGGTCACGCATATATGTCGGAGCTGCGCCAGTGAGAGCCTTGTACGTGAGAAGGAGGAACTTCAATTCAATCCTGTATTTGTAATGATGTAGGTTTTCACGGCTCGATGCATGATGATTGCTTCGAAAAGCTGCTCTCTCTGGACAGCCGCGTCGATGGCTCTCTCTCCTCTCCTCGCGACGTTTCGCCTCACACGTTGGAGGCACTTCGCCTGAGGATGCCTCCAACGTGTGAGGCGAAACGTCGCGAGGAGAGGAGAGAGAGCCATCGACGCGGCTGTCCCGAGAGACCAGCTTTTCGAAGCAATCATCAATCCTGTATTTAACAGGTATCCAGTGGAGAGACATCAGTACTGAGGATATGTGATCATGAGTGAGTGTGCGAGTGAGGACTCTAGCAGCCGCATTCTGCACACGTTCGAGACGATTAATCAGCTAGGCAGGGATGTCAGGGAGCAGTGCATTGCAATAGTCGATTCGTAAGGAGATTAAGATGTGTATTAGCTTCTCAGCGTCAGCAGGTGACAGGATGTTGTGCAGTCTGGCTATATTTCTGAGATGAAAATAGGCTACCTTCGTCACCTAGTTGATGTGTGTCTCGAAGGTGAGTGAAGAGTCAAGAGGCACACCTAGACTCTAGATTGCCTTAGCAACTTCAATTGTCTGGTCGTCAAGCATCAATTGGATAGGTTCAGCCTTGGGCAATTGGTGCGGGGCTCCAACAAGCAAAACTCTTGTCTTGTCTCCATTTAGTTTTAGAACATTTGAATCGGGCCAGGCCTTCACAGTTGACAGTGAGGATGACATGCAAAGACCAGACGCATGGATGGATGACTTTGCATGGATATAGATTTGAATGTCATCAGCATAGCAATGGTAGCTGAAATTGAGGCTGTGCAGGATATGGCCAAGAGGTTGTAAGTAGATGCTGAAGAGGAGGGGGCCGAGAACTGAACCCTGAGGAACTCCGGACTAAACAGAATGAATCTCAGAGTTTTGTCTTCCGAGGCTGGCAAACTGCTTCCGGTCAGACAGGTAGGAGCTCAGCCAATGCAGGGCACAGCCAGTGACCCCTATACCTTCAAGTCGCTCAAGTAAGGTCAGATGGCCAACGGTATAAAAAGGCAGCGCTCAGGTCCAGGAGGACAAGAATACTTGGCAAGCCTTCATCAACAGCGATGTGTCGGTCATCAATTACTTTTACCAGAGCAGTTTCGGTACTATGGCCGAATATGAAGCCAGATTGGAAGGGCTCGAGGAGTCATTATTAAGAAGGTGTGTCTGGAGTTGTGCGGCTACGGCACGATCAAGGACCTTAGAGATGAATGGTATATTTGAGATGGGACCAGGTTTTTAAGCAGGGGGGCAACTACGGCACATTTGAACAGTGGGGGAACGATACTAGAGTGAAGTGAGTTATCAAACAGATTAGTAACGAACGAGGCAAGAAATTTGAAATTTGCCCGAATGATTTTGGATGGGAAAGGATCCAGGGAGCAGTTTGTAGGCCGGGATCTGGTGACTAAAGAAGAGACCTCAGATTCCATTAATTCGGAAAATTTCAGGAGTTTTGAGGTCAAGGAATGTGGAGGAACACTTATTGAGGTATTGGTTGGTGATATGTTATTGTACTATAATTATATGCTTCTGTTTTCACGCTTCTCAACTGATCATTCTACTCTAAATGGTGTGGTAAAGTTTATGGTGAAATATCGCTACAGCTCGCGCAGTGTATCTAGCAGTGGCTTGACACAAAGGCCTGTGTATGCTACAATACACATTAGATCCAGTTTACAGCATCTAAACACGAATCCGATATCCTGATCATTTTACATGGCTAACATACAAATTAGACAGTGTATGTAATTATATATGTAGAATGTTGATAGCATCCAGATTTGTAGCGAAGGCTTCCTGGTTTCTCGTGAGCGGGGATCTGTAACTGTTGGGAGTATTGCTTACTGCGACTGCAGAAAGTGGTTTCCAGCCTTGCGGCTTCTAAATCCAAACCTGTCTCTCATTTTGCCGGCTCTTAATCGAGGTTCATGATCTGCCTCCACAGGCGTGAGCTCATGAGCGAGAGCGGTTCACTGTGGTTAATTTTGAGGGAAATATCAATTGGCTCTGTTTACATTGAAATCGCAAAATCGTATATCCACCACAGATATATGACTTCGAGGATGGTCCAATGAAATGTTTTCACTTGCTGTGTGCTTGGAGGTCCTGTCATTTATACTTAAGGAGGCTTCTTGTTCACTTACATAAGACCAGGATATGTATGCACATGCTCTTTGATCAATCTACTGCTGGATGAGGGTTTTCCCAGGTTCTATGGGTCCTGAGCATTATAGAACTATACATCACAATGTTAATCAGGTGCGGGTTCATGAACGTGAGGAGCTAAGACCGGAACGCATAGAAGTACACTACAACAATTTACTGTTTCAATTTGCACTCTGACGCCGAATATATATCCACGCAGCCTATAACACCTATTACGCACAATTTGGTATTGTACAAGTACTATCTAGCATCAACCATGCTAAGATTAAATAACATTCGATGGGGAAATGTGGTGTAATGTTTGGCACAGTGGACTTGCAATCTAGAAATTTCCACTTTGATCCTCCAGCGCTGCAGTTAAAACGATGCACAAGTTTGTAAATATTCCCAACTTTGCTGCTTATGTCCACTCGGCTGCACCGCAATTAGTCCTTGGTCAGGTGGCATATGGGGGGGGGGGATAAAGTGCAGGTACTCATATTTCTTCCAAGACATCTCACCGGCATAGAAGAGAAAATCAAATACCTTCTGGAGGCACTCTCAAGAGCTTCCTCAAGGGGTAGCGGGAAGCCCCTCCGCCACCATTGCACGATAAAACAGTTGCAGGGTTGTACCTTTATATCTTCGTTATTGTCAGAAAGACTTGCTGCTGCTGCTGATGCTTCGCTAGAGCAGGAAGGGCTTCTGCATGAAAGGAAACATGTCAATGGATAATTTTTTTCCATTCCAGAGATGTGAAGAAGAGAAGTGATTTTACCATTTCTTGCAATAATACGAATGTTAATGTCTTTAAACATTAAATAGACACATTTCACAAAGTGTCACGTTTGAATAAAAAAAATACACATGCGTGTGTGCAAAATATGCTAACAAAATGCTTTGATAATGTATGTATTGCCCTTGAAACTGATCGACCAACACCCAGAGACGGCTTTCTTTAGAGCATAGTCTCAGTGTTAGCCAGGCGTTGCCAATATGCAATCAGCGCAGGACAACGCAAATATCAATGCATGCGCTCTATAAATGCAATTATAATTATTATAAGCTCAAGTCGAGTTGCTAAGTCTGTGGATCTCTTTTTGCCAGAGGAGCAGTGCGTTGGTTTGGCGTGCCAGTTTGATTACAATCGGTCCTGATAGGATGTGCGGGAGAGACATTTGGCCTGGAGCCGGTGTGTGAGGGAGATGGGCGGCTGGGCCGGGTTCCCAGCCCCATTGTTTGCTTTAGCGCTACGAGAGGAAGCTGGGTTGGGGTGGTCCATCGTATAACATAAGTCATGTTTTACAACAATTTCATGACACATTTTTTTCCCTCGTCATAATTTTTCCCCCTATTTTCTTGTTTTATTTCCTGCAGACCTCGTTTAAATCTTTCTCCTTTGTATTGTGTTCCAGTGTCGTAATTTATTATAGTAATTGTTAGTTTTCTTCTGGTTAGTAAATCTTAAAGCGTTTCTTTCTCCACG
Organism: Mordacia mordax; assembly: GCA_036362905.1. Lineage (NCBI taxonomy): Eukaryota > Metazoa > Chordata > Hyperoartia > Petromyzontiformes > Petromyzontidae > Mordacia > Mordacia mordax. The sequence continues at coordinate 398,622 of JAZEWT010000017.1, read as the reverse complement.
AATGTCTTCAATTGACTTTTAGAGTTTTGTTGCTACAGGCAGTAAAAAAAAGTTATTTGCATGCGTAGCAAAAATGTGGCAGTGCGTGTACACACGTACACACATTTCGTGTGTGTACCGTTTATAACATGCACCGCATGCAATCCTAATTGAGCAATAATGAAATGCCTACCTTACTTAGCAAAGCAACTCACAGCCACACATTCTCCTCTCAGAGACCAGATCATTGTCGACGAGTCAGATCGTTGTAATATTACAGATTTATACAATTAACATATTATTTTATCTCACTATAATTATACCAAAGAAAAGAAGCACTTCAGGTCTGTGTTAGGCCGACCGTTAAAATGAAGTGACAGTCTGCAGCATACGCGTCACCTTTCACTCTCGTTTAATTTTCATCATTCTTCTCTGTTCTTTTTTCTTTCCGCTCCTCTTTCCTGCCTTAGATCACAGCTCGGTGCTGCTTCAGAACCACTCGTTTAAAACAGGACCCAGTGAGACTTTGTAACCTGGTTTGCCTTTGTACGCTTGTGTTGTTGAAAATCTATATTTTAAAAAATTATGTATTTAACCGCTACGGCCTTGCCTTAGGTCCACATGTGCACGTACTGCTGCGCTTCAGAGCGTATATATATAAGAAGATAACTGCACTGCTCTCTGCTCATTAGTGACCTGCAGGGTAATGGCAAATTCCACATTCGTGTGGCACTTTTTTTGTTACGCTATGAGTTTTCTTAATAAAAACCACTTCGCAAAATTGAATCTTTTGTAATCCCGTTAAGGTTTAATTTAGCAGGGAGGGATGCAGATATTCCCAACAGCGGTAACTAAACCTGCAGCGCTCAGCCGTGAGTCTATCCCCCGCTGTGCTGGCTTGGAAAAAATTATGAAGAGAATAAAAAAAACGCCACGGTTTTACACTGCGTTTATATAATCGTGTGCTCTATGTTCGTACTCTGTAATCGCGTCAAATGTGGCAGACTTGTTGTTGTGTGGAAATATTTTTCTTTATTCTTCAAATAATGATAATAATAGTGCACCACTTTAGAGATGAAATTATGGCTGATCGTATTCTCGTTTCTAAAGATATTTGGTTATGGTGAAAGCAGTTATATCATATAACTCTTGATATGGTACATTTTAATAGACTTTAATAATTTAGGAAAGTGTGTTCGTGTATGTTTCATTTCCTCAAAAGTTACTTTGAAAAAATAAACTTTTACAAAATTACCAAATGTATGCAAGGTTGGCCGTGCCAGGTGCCAATTGGGAAATAAAGTTACAGTCGTTAGAGATGTCAAAATATAGTTATGGAGGTTGGCTCTTGTGAGGGCAACAGTTAAATTACTTTCTCAAAGTGCATATAGAGTCGTTCTGTGGTGAGAGATAACTTTCTCATAAAAAAATATTACTTTGCACTTATAAAATGAACGGAATTGATCATTTTCCAACAAAATATAACTTATTTTGGGAATTCAATTACGGTACTGCATTATATTAAAATTGTCATATTATAATGAACGAAAGAAGTTTTCGTTGTGAATCACTGAACATTTTATTCCTGTTGTATATGAAAGTAAATTTCACTTAATTTTTTTTGGTTGAACATTCCTCTGTGGTTGTTTTGTGTACACGGTTGTTTAAAATGAGCGCCAATCATGCAATATGTTAATCGGTTTTTTTCTTGTTCATCACCATTAATAATAATAATAATTGCACTTATAAAGCGCTTTTCACCCGAGGGTCACAAAGCGCTGCACAGAGCTGCGGAGAGAGCAACGTCAACAACAATGACATAAGCACGGAAAATCAGCAACAATAACGTTTTTTTGGGTTTTTTTTTTTACAAATCCGAGCTGTGGAGAGAACGGCATGTCAACAACAACATCAGGACAGTTCAACTGAAAGTCAAATAGTAGCAATAAAGTAGCCTTGCTCAATCCACTGCTGCATCAATAGTTTCCCAAAGCTGCGATTTTTCGTGTTCCTGCAATATAACAATCCACCGAGCACCTGCACAAATGCTTTTTCATCCCTCAATCTCTCGGTGGATGTATCTTATCTCATTGTCAGAAACCACTTAGTCCTGTAAAGGGTCGCGGTGAGCCGGAACCTATCCCGGCAGACACAAGGCAGGGATATACCCACGTTGGGACTCCAGTCCATCACTGGGCACTGCAGGCAACTTAGTCTGCAAGCCAATTGACCTATGCAGCAGCATGTTTTTGGACTGTGGGAGGAAAACGGAGTGCCCGGTGAAAACCCACGCGGACACGGGGAGAGAACATGCAAACTCCACACAGAGCGGCACCCGAGCCGAGTTTCGAACCGGGGACCTTCTTGCTGTGAGGCGACAGCGCTACCCACTGGGCCACCGCGCTGCCCGCTTGGTGGATGTATTCTCATTAATAAGTTCTTTTCCATAGCCGTCACTCCTTCAGCTTTCTTAGAAATCCATTTTTTCCCCTTTTACGGCAACATATGCCGACCAAGTCAACTTCTTTGGATGAATTTTGAAATATGCCATTAACCTGCGGTTTTATGTATTATATAATAGGGCTAGTCATGCATCAAGGCACTGTAAATTGGCCTCTGAGAGGTTGACAGCCGTTGTGACGTCACAAGCAGCCCAGTAGATGGCGTACAGAGTATCTTGTCGTCATGCAATTTCTTTCATTTACTGTAGTTATTTTAGTTATTTTGTTTAAATAGTTTGATGATTGCTTCGAAAAGCTGCTCTCTCGGGACAGCCGCGTCGATGGCTCTCTCTCCTCTCCTCGCGACGTTTCGCCTCACACGTTGGAGGCATC
>JAZEWT010000017.1:370093-380801 GCA_036362905.1 Mordacia mordax | reverse complement strand
TGACTGAAACCAATACCAATCATAGTTATCTGGCTGGAACCAATACCTCGCTCTATAGAGAACTCAGTTTCATCCTGGTAAGTTTCCCAAATTCAAGCACAGGTGTACGAGTGATACATTTTTGCCTCACAGCAATAAGGGCCCGGTTTGGTTCCTGGCTCGGGTGCTATTCTGTACAGAGTTTGCGTGTTTTCCCCATGTCCGTGTGGGTTTTCACCGAGTATTCCGGTTTCCTCCCACCGTTCAAAGTTAATTGGCCTTCTGATTAAATTGTCCCCAAAAAAGGGCCCTACGATGGACTGGCGTTACATCCTAGGTATAGCCCCGCCTTGCGCACTGTGCCTGCCGGGATAGGCTCCGCCCCCCCCCCCGCGACCCTTACAGAATTAAACGGGTACTGATACTGACTGACTGATATATGTGTCATTCTTAGGTTATCACGAAGATGCTGGGTTTCTTTACATCTGGTAATCTACCCAATATTACATTAATAAGTCTCACGATGAGACCCACGAGGTCGAAACCGGTCCAACGATTGCTCGCTTAAATAAATGCTGCTCCATAAGTGCTGGTCTGGAAAAATAAGAGGCTGACATTTTTGTATATTAAGACACGTAAATGAGTTCTGTTCTCATTATCTGAAACCACTTAATCCTATATAGGGTCACGGTGAGCCGGAGCCTATCCCGGAAACACAGGGCGCAAGGCAGGGATACACCCGACGACGGGACGCCAGTCCATCGCCGGGCATTGCGGGACAATTTTAGTCTGCGAGCCAATCAACCTATCCAGGAGCATGCTATTGGACTGTGGAAGGAAACCGGAGTACCCGGCGAAAACCCACGCGGACACGGGGAGAGCATGCAAACTCCACACAGAAAGGCACCCGAGCCGAGAGATTCGAACCCGGGACCTTCTTGCTGTGAGGCGACAGCGCTAACCACTGGGCCAGCGCGCCGCCCGAGTTCTGTTTATATTTGCTTAAATCCATTTAGGTTTGACGTCCAGAGGGAACGGCTCACACGCTTAACGATCGGGCAGGAACAATCTGTCTGAAATCTCCAGCAGGGAGGCTGCCCTAAGGTGAAGCTGAGATACATTTTATGGGGTGGACAATTGCCAACCACCCCAAGACCCAACGCGATGTTGCCTATGCCCGTGAGACAGTTTCAAGGCAACGCAGGAAAAAAACATGCTTTCAACTTTCCTCTGAAGGCACGAACTCCGTTTAGAAAATACCCTCTAATTAATAAGACAGCAAATTACATCACGACGATGAACATGTTAATTATTTAACAACAAATTGTAAAGTATTTTTGTTTTATGCTCACAATCAATGGGGAATAAAAGTAACAGCAGGGTAAACAAATATTCAAACTAAAAAGAATCGATCACAACGCTTGTCATTCAATAACATTGTGAGGTTAATTGCAGTAATATCGCACACATTCATTCGTCAATATTTAATTATTTTGGTGCTGGAGAATACAGACTTGCTAACGACTCAAATGCATTTCGTCTAAAAATCCACAGTGCTGAAAAGTTCATACCCTCATCGTAACAGAAATGACTAACCTGTCATTAATTAGATGGGGTTTTTTTCCCTCAGATTGACGCAACATTAATAAATATAAAACGATTTGTAAATTAACGGCAGCTTTATTAAATTATTTACGTGTGTACTTAAGTACTGAGCTTGTTACTGTGTCCAACTGTGCGAGCGAACGCGCGCTCGCCTCAATTTTGGGGGACGTTGTACACGCACACACAGACACCTCCACACACTCACGTACGTCCGTACGCGCCGCATCCACACGGACATGTGCCTGTCTTTGAACATGAGACAATCAGAGATTTCTTGTGGGATTTGCGCCGAGGAATTCACAGCAATTATCAGGTTCACACACACTCTGCTTGCTAATCAGTTCCGGCTGCACTGGGACTTGCAGCTTAAGTGAGCAGCAGAAGTGGGAGTAAACAGCACGTTTTTAAAACGGTGATGGCAGTTTGGCAAAGGAGGAGTTACACAGCCTCCCACAGTTTCCGGGTGACAGTCGAGACCAACATAATGATAATAAATGAGGAAATGGGAAAATTATTTCGACTTATAGTTTACTTCAATGCTTGTAGCCACACTGCGTAGAATGTAAATAAATGTAATAGTTTTTTTGGTTGTTTCCAGAAAGGGCAATCAGGAAGCTATTAAATGCTTCAGTGAATATTTATGCAGTAAATTTACTTACAAGGTAATTGTAGGCAATGGCACGGAATGTTGGGAATATTTAATTTCTGATGATTATTGAGCATAAACGCTTTGTTAGAATTCTTATAGTGAGTCAATGACGCGTCACAACTCTTCGATGGGTTTTTTTTGGGTCGTACCGCCTGCTCAGCATAATGTCCGACGTTTCACTACAGGTGCCGAGAGTTCCCCAAATAAACAATTCAGGTGTGTGGAATGAAGTGTTGGACACCCTGGAGCGAAACGCCAAAACAATCTTGTGGAACAACATGCGCTTCAATCCAAAAACACGAAGCCACACAGAACTAATGCTATGTGTATCTACCAGCGCTTTTTGTCATTACAAGCCGTTGACATAGAGTGAATCAATTCACCAATTATATTAAGTTGGGATGCAAAATACATTGAAGTAAATTTTATTTTTAACCAAAGCGACACAAATGTAAAAAAGAAAAGAGGTTTCACATTTCCCTTTTATTAACATCTTTGTACTGGCAAAAAAAGTACCCATAAACCGAGACAAAGTTGACATGAGTTGTCAAGCATGAGTTGCTTTCAGATATGAGTTGGTTAGATATTACTCTTGCATCTACCTCTCATCACTCACTGGGTGACTGTTGATGCTGTTCACTGCTCTGTGCTTTGATGGTGGCATGCTGTTAACCTGTGCCTGCTCAGGAACACTTATTCCTTCTTTTTTTAAACAATTATTTTTTTTATGTCCTTCATGATTTATAGTCATTATTTTATTCAATTGATCTATTCTGATGTTGTTGTTGACATCGCATTCTCTCCAGACCTCTGTGCAGCGCTTTGTGACCCTCTGGCGAAATACACTTTAGAAATGCAAATATTATTATTATTACTTTACAATTTTACATTTAACTAATTGTATGTATTTTTTAAGAATGCATTTTGTCACTGTAAATGCATGAGCAATAAATATTGATCGATGTCTAAAAGCATTCAAGAAGTGTTGCTATTAAGAAAGTACGTTGAATGGTTTTAGGTCAAAGTATCACTTAAATAATTACAGCAATGTAACCCTTTATTCAAGTCAATTGAGAATGCGTTATGGTAAAGTATTATTTTTCTTGAGTTATTTATATGTTTTATTCACAGACAGTGATGGTGCAGTGGCACTGCAATTTGAACCCAGTGAGTGAGTTCAATTCTTGACACTGGCATGCATTAATGGCAAGTGATATCTCAAATAGACATGCACTCCTCCCGCAACTGACCAGCTTGGTGAAGTATGGCTCAAAAAAACCCTACGCCTGACATGGCTTGCGGAAGGCCTTGAGGCTTTTTATCCAGCTGTGTGTTTACAAAGTATCGCAAAGTTATTACAAATTGTTTTGCATGAATGTAGGTTTTCACAACTGGATGTATGAGACTTGCTCTCAATAGCTGCTCTTTCGGAATAGTCTTATCGCACGCTCCCGGCTCTCTCCCTCGCAGGGGACAGGGAGCGGCGCGCGACACAGCTATCCTGAACGAGTGACGCTTGAGATACATTCTCACAAATTATATTTACTATCCACGAACATTGAGAAAAATCTGGATCAAGGTAAAGTACTAATACGATTGCTGAATGTATCCAACGGTACAAAGGTGGTGCTTCAAAAACACTCTGTCTAATTATTGGGTGGCGACTGATGGGGGCTACGCTGACAATCGCAGTGCAGTTAGCGGCAGTCAGCCAGGCTACATATGGCCATTGAATGCATGGCTGAGCTGTTGGGAGGCAGAGGGGAGGAAGCAGAGGAGGGGGGGCTGAAACGGGGGTTGACAGCTCGACAGATGCCCGCGTTCAATCGGAATCTTGCTTCTCAGTCGCGGTGCGGTGCGTTATTTTTATTATTATTACCGCCCGCAAGAATCTCGTAAGTAAGAGGGGGGTGGGAGGGGGGCACATCTGTTGGGCAGCTGCAACGCCGCGGCAGAGCAAGAGCGAAAGGCACCGAGATTGAAAGGGAAATTCAAATAAATGCTCGGGAGTGTCGCAATGTGCTCCATTTACTTGTTTGGATGGTGCGCAGGGTTTATTTAACGATTGCAGCAGGCATAACGTTAATATTGGTGTTGCCATTCGGTGGAGAACATCCGAGACATATATTGACACTTACGTGCTTGTGTTAACTTAACGGTGTCTCTCCCGGTGCTGTCACACGTGGCAACACTCTGCCGACCTGCTTATAAAGAGAAGAAGCCATCGTGTGTTCGTTATTTACTTAAGGACGAAAACCTACGCACTTCGCTACCGTTTCTCTCTCTCTCTCGCTCTCTCTCCTCCCTGCGAACGGACACCGCCGCCGTCACTCCACCGGCGCAGTGTCACAAACAAAACCAGTAAACGTGACCGCGTGATATAAACCTCTCTGTGTCTGCATCCCTGCTGCACCTGCCGGGAGCCTCCGGCGCTCCGCGTGGGGCGCTGTCAGCCCTCGCTCCGGGCGCGGCGTGGGGGGTCCCGGCCCCGATGCGCCTGGCTCCCGGAGCGCCCCATCACTGCGCCTCCGGAAAGCACGGATTCATAATAATAATTGGCACTTCCAGAGTGCTTTTCACCCGAGGGTCACAAAGCGCTGCACAGAGCCGTGGAGAGAACGGTATGTCAGCAACAACAACGGCATGTGAACGGCGAATCAACAACAATAACGTTTTTTTTGCGATGCTTTGGGTGGTGCGACCCCCCCCCCCCCAGTGAGAGCCCAGTGATGGGAACAAGCCTGTGTTCTTTATGGTTGTATTCTTTATAATGTAATGCGTTTCTATTTCTCCGTCTCTCTCTCGTCATCACCTTCTTTCAACGATCTTTTTAATTGGGATGGAAGTGCATTAAATATGAGCGGCTTCTTAGTTATAGAGATGAAATGTATTATTAACAATGGGGATGACAGGATGACTGATATTGTCTAATGAGCTCTGGTGACTGTTAACGACGAACTTTATATTATGATACATTGTTTTTTTGTTTGCCTCGCTCCATATAAATGTTTCAAAAATGCAAATCAGATTGTTATTTAATCACTCCTCTTGAGAACTTGGATGAATGGTGTGTCTTTAATGTATCTGTACCGTCGTATCATTTATTTCTTAATACAACGAGCACAGTAGCTTCTTGGAATTTTGCTTGAGAATTTGTTATTAAAGAGCCTACTAGTCGTTCTCTGCTTGTATGGAAATGTTCCTCTCATGTCTACACCTAATAGTTGTTTGTGTCACAGTGGGCCTTGCCCGAGACAAACAAAGAGTGCAGTCGCTGCCTCCATATACTGGTAACAATTTCGACACCGCCTCTCAGACTGGGGCTGCGTGTGTCCCCTGAATCTTGTAACAACCTGCTTGCTAAAATACTTATAGCTGGAGGGTAGTATTTTCCCTTTGGAATTTTCGGACAACTTTGGAAACCCCTTAGCTCCAGCAAGCCTGGGCACCGGAATAAAAGCTTTACTCGAATGTTAACAGAGAAACAAAGAAGTCAAAACTGTGACTGGGCCATGTTGGTGTGAGAGCTGTGCACTATGGAAGGCTCCCCGTGGAATGGAGAGATGGTGGGGTGAAGAGTGAACCGGGTGGGTCGTGAGGTGTTGGTGGGGGGGGACTTGTCAACTAAATACAAATCTCACAAACGTGTGTCTGGTTCGGTTCCCGGCTCGGGTGCCTTTCTGTGTGGAGTTTTCATGTTCTCCCTGTGTCCGCATGGGTTTTTGCCCGGTAGTCTGGTTTCCTCCCACCGTCTAAAGACATGTTGTTGCTTATTTTACATGGCTTGCTGAGTAAATTTCTCCAAAAAGTGCCCAGGGATATATTGGCATCACATCCTGGGTATAGCCCCGCCTTGTGCCCTATGTCTACCGGGATAAGCTCTGGTCCTCTGTGACCCTCTAGAGGATTGAACGGCTACAGATACTGAGCTGAACAAACGTGTATCTGTGGTCTGTCCGTTCATGCGATGCAATGGAGATTCGTGGATTTGGTCCGTGACGCCAATGGTTTAAGTTGAAATGCGGCCCTTCTACTGAGTTTAAGTTTCGAAACTGAAGGACAGTACTGATATGAAATATCATTTATTGGTATAGCTACACATTGCACCAATGTTTAAATACCTAAGGGAGTACGTGTTTACAAAAGATATATCAGAATTAATAATAAGGACCCACATTACACTTTTCCAAAAATATAATTGCATGTAAAACACATGTAGGGCAGTAGAATAACAAATAACTGGAGTGTTCATCTTATGTCCCTGTAAACTATATACAGATATATAAATGTGCCATTAATCAGGAGTAAAATCTCAAGGTCCGTATTTGGCACCCTGATGGACAGCCACATTTGAGACTGTTTCACTGCCTAGAAATAAATTCCCTCCGGTTAAGTTAAAAAGATTGGGAGAAATATTTGACTCGTTGATTTATTCATTTGTTCGTGTTTGGCACCAAGGCATTTAACCACTCTCTTCCAAATCACCCCCACGAAATCGGCGCCTTTGTTGCAGCTGCTTCTCTTCCACGGCAAGCAATTCCACATGACCATAGTTTGGGTAAAACATGTGTAAGATCTACAGGCGCACGTGCAAAGCAGGGGCTGCCAAGCACTTCAGTGGAACACTGCGAGGTTATAACGCGCGTGGAAAAATACATAGCAGAAATGTTCAGGTGCATGTTACGTTTTTTTCTCTCCCATTTTTTCCCTCCTCTTCTTAAAGATGTGCTGCTGTTTTATGTTTTAGCTTTTAATGCACTTTTGCATGTTCAGCTGCGATAGCTCAAGGCCGTAGCCCATCCGGTTTAGGTTGTCGCTCCTTTGTTTTGCCGGTCAGGCGTGTTGCTGGTGATTCAAATTCTCCAATTTTACATCTGTCTGGCAGAGCTGAATCCGCCACTCCTGCAAGTTTGTGTCAGCTATACGTCTCTGCCAACAGGAGCATTTCAACACCATCCTTAACTGATTTTTAGCAACATATCACAGTGCTAAGTACCCATGTAACAGAATCTATAATGCACTGTGATGATATGTGTAAGTAAATCACATTACGGCACACTCGCAAAGCAATACAGCTGTAGGCACTGCAATGATTTACCCAATTTTGATTAGTAAAGAGGCGTTCATTGAAATAAACGTGCCTATTATTTATACGCTCAGGGCTTAATCATACAGCCGGATTTATTTGGGTCAGTGACATAAAATGTATTCACAGTCCCTGGACACCACGTCAAGTATACCTCTAGCTATGGCTGCAGCTACTAGAAACACGTCGCCTTACTCAGTCTATCGACAAAACCCCAGAAACTCTTCAGTGAAAATGTAAGCGCAGTCTATACGAGATATATATGTATTTGTAAAAAAACTTGACCAAAAAAACGGGGCTGTCGACAAGTGTCTCGTGGCGCTACAGTCGACAGGGTTTTGATGTCGGACATTGCTCACCATGGGATCGGATTTAATGTCGAAGGCCATCCCTGGTCCCAAGCTTCGTCTCATTCCCAGCCGCCCTTTCTGTTATGGAAATCAAAGTTCCTGGGTCCCGACTCACATGGGGTCGCAGACGAAGTGACTGAGGTCGTAAAAGCAGAGTAGAAGTGCATCCAAATATTTTAGGCGTTTTGCCCCCTCGTGTTTACAAATATAGTTTCTCCAAAAAGAACAATTTTAAATGTTACATAACGATATGGCAACAAGATAATATTGGAGGGGTGTGAGTTTATTTTAAACAATGTAATAAACGTTTATGTATCATTCTCCTAATAATCTATTGTGCATTTTACATGTACTGTTGCATTCTAACATGTAATTTAATAATGGGAGGAAATACCAAGTGCGTATGTCTGAACATACAGGTGCGTAATGTGGTGTGATTATTGTGTTCTAACCATAACGCTACTATCAGATATGCTTCACTGACACTCCCATTATCCAGCACTGCCACGCATTTTAACGAGTTATTATGTACATTGTGAAGTTTTTGTTTAAATAATGTTACAAATAGAAAATCACAGGACCAGTGAACTTTTGACTAAGAAATAGTTTACACCTCGCAATTTCATGATGTAATGCACCTCAAATGCTCTGGTCTCTAATTATCAGCCTGATATTTGTACGTATATGTGCATTCTCCTCAACAAATATGCAGATTGATTCCTTTATCAGATAAAAAAAATGAATTCAAACATCTACATTTAATCGATTGCTCTTATCCAAAAATTTTAACCACCTTTTTGAATACCGTCATTTATCTGTAAATTCTGGGCTAAAATACGCCTTATTTGGCTTCAAGACCCATGTTACACAGTATTAATTCTCAGGTTGTTTTTACCGCGGGTGCAGCCAAAAAGGGGTTAAAGGCATTTGGACAGAGAGAGAGAGAAAGAATGCAAGAAGGAAAGCTTTTAGATGTGTTGTCTCTAGCCGCAACACGAAAGGTTTTTTAACTTTTTTTTCTGCCCTCGTCGGAGACTTAAATCCCTAAGGTTTGGTTCGCTGGGCTCAGAACCAGAGATTCCACTTTAAGTTGGGCCTGACGCTCGGCCTGCACAGCTGCAGGGGCCTGCCCCTTTGCGATGTCCTGCCCGTTAAGTGCCTCCAGATATATCGTGATGCATTAAAAATTCAGGAGCCATCAGGAAAACACCGCTCCAACTGCTGCAGTTAGCTATGTCGTACACCAAGTTCTTTTCAGCCGACAAGGCACTCACTTTTGTGGAGTGTTGCCGAGTCACAGCTCCAGCAGAAGCGCACTGATGAAAGGGGGCTCGGTGTGTAGGAGAGACACCACCTCGACTTTGGTGACGATTGAGCTGTTGATACTGTTTGGCTTGAGACCTAGATCAGGCAGTCGTGCCAGTTGACGTCATTAAACATATACGTTCAGCTGTAAAATATATTTTCTTTCTCCTCGCACAAAACAAATATTGTAAATTAAACGTCCTCAGCTCATAGGTGTAATCCACTTGCTTGCACAAACGTTCAACGTGTGCGATGTATATACAGTACGCGGCATACATTGCTTTATCGAGAATAATGAAATCACTTTGTGAGGAATAATGTTTATCAGTTATTACAGAAGTTGTTCAGTGCCCTCCAGCATGTTCAATATACATGTTGCATCTTTGGACCACTGATAAACACAGAGTGTAGCAGCAGTTATTTGTCATTATTCAACGTCTCGAGTTTCCGGCGTTTTAAATAATTGCTACCGGTAAAGCGACTTATGTCGCACCCTGTTTATTTGTATAACTATTAATAACATTACCTCATGACACTGTTGACATGTTTTATGTTGCTGTCCTAAGCATCGCATCATTCTCCACCCACAGTGCCGTTCTCAGTTTGTTTCCAATACTTGGAGGACGCGTCAGTTGAGAATATAAATTTTCCTGATCGTTTTAGGGGGCCCGATTTAGGCACATTACAGTCCCAAATAAACACCTTCGTGTTACCCACGAGTATCCAGGAAAGGACGTGTGTGGTGCCAGCGACCCAGATGCGACCCCCACGAGGCTTTGTCCATAAATTGCTTTTTTATTCCGAGCGGTGTGCCCGGCGAGTGGCATGCAAATTGACATCAGCGGGACAAGCGTAAGAGCGGTGGCGGTGGAGACGTTTTGAATGTCTGGTGGCGTGGACTGTGGATCCCTCGGACGCTGATGCGTGGGGTGAGCTCTAATTTGATTCCTCCTCCGCCTGTGGCTCGCCACGGAGTGCGGAAGAAACTGTCAGAGCCCGCCTCTCACTGCCGCTGAGGACGTGGCTAATTACATTTTTACCACATGCAAGGTGTAAAAAGAAACTTCGTAATTAAATAATCGTGAAAGGCGAGGCAATGTGTGAGATTGTATATTTCCTATGGGCAAGCTTTGAAGAATTTGTTGGTTATATATGTGGGAACCCAGTCCCTGCTTTTTAAATTATTGACAAATCTGGCACAAAGCGAAGATGTATTGAAACTACATCCCGTGAGGAACCTACAGTTAAGGAGAATCTGATAAGCGCACTATCATTTAAGGTTGTTTTATTACTTCGTAATCAGTGTGAATATTTGTACTGGCGTGGGCAGTTTCACTATGCATCATTGAACACTTAAGGGGTCACAATGATCATCACGGGTATTAGTTCGGCTGGATTACAAATACACATATAGTACTGTCTTATGGTGAACCAAACAGTATATTGTGTTATTTTTTGTTTTTGAAAATGTATATAGTTTTCTGCCCGGCGATGGACTGGCGTCCCGTCGTCGGGTGTATTCCTGCCTTACGCCCTGTGTTTCCGGGATAGGCTCCGGTTCACCGTGACCCTATATAGGATTAAGCGGTTTCAGACAATGAGATGAGATATAGTTTTCTCCCACATTCAAAAGACACCTTGCTGGCTAAGTAAATTGGCTTGCTGAGTTAATTGACCCCGGCGCCTTGCAATGATCTGGCGTCCAGTCCAAGGTATAGCCCTTCCTTATGCCCT
>JAZEWT010000017.1:351013-369745 GCA_036362905.1 Mordacia mordax | reverse complement strand
CGGAAACAACGCAGTGTGTGTGGGGGGGGTTCAATGCCGACTTGCACAGAGCAGCGGCGGGTTTCCCCATCATCCTCATCTCCATCACCCGTAATTTCCCGTGGTTGGTTGGTGTGGTTACCGTTGTCGCGCCGATAATAATATCATGATAAATAGCGACGAAAGTTTGTTTTCTTCGCGCTCGTTTTATTATTTTATTACCTACCCTACATAAACGAGCGGTGTTTTTATTCCTGATGTACAAAGTTAAATAATTTACTCGGATCACTCCTGCCATCTGAGTGGTTTCCCCGGTAAACCACGCCACTGCTCTAAGCATCTCCATTATGGCAAAGTGCTGCACAGCTGTGTGGCCCGCGTGTCACTTCAGTCGGCCCCCTACATAATTCAGGGCCATTTTCTTCTGCCGCTGCTGCAGGCTACACGATCCCCACATTAGAAAGAGAAAATACTCGGGTTTTACTCTCTCTCACCGCCTCCCTAACGCCCAAACGGGGCCGCCAGCCATCACGCCTCATTAATTATTCACAGACCCGCAGCCTTTTATCCTTCCCCCCTCGCTCTTTTTTGTTGTTGTTGCGTGTGTTATATTTTGAAATACAATTTGCGGATCTAGTGCGTGTCTGTCAGAGCGCGTCGCCCCGCGCTCGCGCGGTTCCCCTGGCGAGTGACAGCTCTACGATCCTCCGGCGACACAAAACATTGCCTGTGACGGCGACGCGATGCTTGTTTGTCTCTGCTCAGCGCTCAGGGGAGAAATGGTTCGTGAGGGCGCGGGATCAGAGCGAGCGATCGTCGCAAAACGCTTTTCTGCAACAATTTTATTAAATGCAAAAAAAAAGAGAGAAGGAAAAACCTTGTCAAACCGTCCGAACGCATTATCATAATCTCTCTTTTTACACGCGCCATGTCTCGTTTAAGTAAAACAAACAATTTTTGCGTCTCAAAATGATCTTTGGGGTTTTTTTGTTTACACTGGCAGCCACTAACAATGCCGTCATTCACACATTAACGTGAATTCCTGTGTTGTGACGCTGAGTAAGGATGAACAATAATTACGTCAAAATTAAATGCAATGAGATTCTTTGCACTGCTTTGTAAAAACACACTCAGCGATATCAACCTTAAGACAAATACACATTTGTGCTTGAATTACAATGTGTGCCCACATGCGAGTCATTGCACAGCCTCTATATGAGTGAAAGTAACCCACAAAAAAAAGCTGACCTTGAAAATGGAAAATATTGCAAGACTACATAATGTGGGAAAAATTTACCATTTATTTTAAGTACCCACATGTCTTTCACGATGTCTTTTTGCTCGCAGTATGTTGAAACATTTAGGGGTACAGTTATTCAACAAGCACTTGCACTGAGCAGTTTTCCAGGGCATACGTTAAGGCTATTAAGCAAGCTGTTGGCTTTGGCATTGGTGCATATTTCTGAGCGGATAGTGTTCCACTAGCTTTACAAAGTCTGTGAGTCATAACTACGATCTGCATTTATCCTATTTGCCATTTTGTGGCCTGTGGCCTAGTGCTGAATATTTTCAGATCAAAAAGTCCAAGGGGAATGCTGACTTTAAGCATGAAACAAACCCTAACACTAGCAAAGCTATTCCCAACAAAATGTTTTATAGATCCTGGAATAAAACTGGAAATTGAGGCCAGTTGCTAGTGAAAAATAACTCTTGGGATATTTACTGTCCTAAAAAAGTATAATGATAAAGTATCATACAAATATACCACTTAATTTGCAGGATGCCACCATTAAATTAAATGCATTTAGAAATAAAAATAATCACCATATTCATCATTCACACTGCTTTATAAAAGAAAATAATTTCTATAGTAGGCCGTCATTTTGGGGCATCGCTCTAATTCATAGCAGAGAGCAGATAGATGTCTCTGGACTTGGAGATCACAATTTACACCGGAGGGGCGGGGGTGCTCTGAGAAAAGATAGAAGTTTGGTTGCTTAAGTGTGTCAATTATCTCGTCCAGTATCGCAAACTCTCGTGAAAGGCCAGTTGTGCGTGAGCGTGTGGTTCGTACGGCGATGAAAGCAGCGGTCGTCCAACGTCTCGGCGGCGCAATGTGTACCCAGTTTGCCCACTAGGACGACGCGCAGGGTGGAACCGAGAGGGTCAGCCAGACAGCAGCTGCACTGGCCGTGACGAAACGTGTCTGGTTGGCTGAGAGCCCCACAGGGCTGGAATCTCGCTTGAGAGGAAGCGAATCATCGGTTGACATTTTTCCTCCACTCTTTCACATGTCATTAAAAAATGACAGGTTGGGAGAGAAGTAGTGAAATCTGGGGCCCGCGATGCATTTTTTGCTGACAAAGCAGCTTTGTTGAAGGCCATTGTGTGTGTATGTCTGGTGGTCAGCGCAGGGGACAAAAAGATTCCCTTCTGTAAAGTCTGGATTGCAATGAGAAAAATCTTTGGCAGATGAAAATGCCAAAGATTGTGGTGCGTATCAAAATTATATATATATATATATATAAACAAAACAGTTCTGTGATGTATTTTCTGGTTATGCTGCGTGTTATTTCGCATGATGGCCAATGTTTTGCAACACGTGATAGGTGATTTTTCAAGAACTAAAAACACATCAGGAGAGCTTTACAGCACACACTGCCAAAAACCTACAGTGTAAATTATAAAACAAATAACTTCCAATTAAACAATAACAAAAAAAATACCACTGCTAAGCAAGCATTATTTGGCTGAGCCTTTACCATATATACAGTTTCATTCGATTGCTGAAAGTTTATAATGGCTTTTCTAATGTTTTTTAATTTGAAATTTTGTTTACGCTCAGCATATTTTCATGACCGTTCACTCTCAGCTCATCAGCGGTGCGCCTCTGTTATTGTGCGAGCGAGTCCTTAATGTCCCAAAATGTGTCCGAGTTATTGTCCATGCAATATTAAAAAATCGTTAATGTTTACCCTCAACTCTGATCACTAGCTTTTGTGGCCCCCCAGTGAGCCCGTCCAGCAGATACACCAGGAGGCCGTAATGATGGTTGAAGCCTGGCTCGTTTCAGGAGCTCATTTTCTAATCGCAGAGCATTGCCTACGCTACAGGGCCCTGGGGAGTGTTGACAAGCCCACCCGCTGCCTTCCAGTAGGCTGTAATTGTGCTGCAACAAATTAGGCTAATAAATAAAACAGCCTTTTGTCAATGTCCAATAGCATTGCAGCATTATATATATATATAAACCCCGCCGTAACTTAGCTTACATGCGATATAAAATGTTATTGCTGCTTCGTTGGGGATAAACATCTTTGATTATGAACATCAGATTTTCGTTTTTTTTTTACATTTCACATAATATGTAAAAAAATAAATGTGCCATTACATAACATGTAAAAACGAGCAGTCCTGTTTATATGTAATGTTTATATGTTACATTTACTCTCGTGTTATTACGTGCAGCAATTTATATAGTAATTGAGGCTCACTAACAATTAGAAAGGGCATTTGGGAATGTTTGTTAATATAATGGCGACAAAACAGAAGTTCTACTTGTCGGAATCCTGCACCAATTGTCCGAAGCTGAACCTATACAATTGATGCTTGACGACCAGACAGATCATTTAAGTTGCTATGGCAGTCCGGAGTTTAGGTGTGACTCTTGATTCCTCACTCACTTTCGAGACACATCAACAAGGTGACAAAGGTAGCCTATTTTCATCTCAGAAATATAGCCAGACTGCGCAACATCCTGTCACTTGCTGACGCTAAGAAGCTAATGCACATTTTCATCTCCTCACGAATTGATTACTACAATGCACTGCTCCCTGGCACCCCTGCCTACCTGATCAACCTGATCAATCGTCTCCAACGTGTGCAGAATGCGGCTGCTAATCCTCACTTGCACACCCATCCACGATCACATATCCCCAGTACTTATGTCTCTCCACTGGTTACCTGTTAAATACAGAATTGAATTCAATATCCCCCTCCTCATCTCTAAGGCTCTCACTGGCGCAGCTCTGACATACATCCGTGACCTACTTCAGGGACCCTCCTTAACACAACATCGATCCCCCAATATAGGCTTGCTATATGTGCCCAGATCGCACCTCTATTCGATGGGTGACAGAGCCTTCTCACACGCTGCTCCAAGACTCTAGAATGCCCTGCCACTGGAGATTCGTTCAGCTGAGTCCTTGAGCATCTTCAAATCTCGTCTCAAGACTCACTTGTTCCGTAAGGCTTTCAAGTCCTCCGGCTAGGACTATTGATGCGGCTAAGTGTTGTAGTGCTGGCATGATGGCTGTCTTCCGACCTGCGCCTGCTCGGGAACATTTGTTCCTTCCTCATTTGTTGAATAATTGTTTGTGCTGACTTTATGTCCTATAATTTATCGCTACTGCTTGACTTTCAGTTGAACTGTAATGATGTAGGTTGTTGTTGACATGCCAGTCTCTCCACAGCTCTCCACAGCTCTATGTAGCGCTTTGTGACCCTCGGGTGAAAAGCGCTCTATAAATGCAATTATTATTATTATTATATAGAATTGTCATCTCGAATGTACAGCTTTTTATGAATCATTTGCTGGATTTAGGCCTCCCCTATGCTTTATCTGTCATGGGGACTGTTTGCAATACTTCACCATGCTGGTCAGTGAGAGTAAAGGGGAAAGGAGGTTGGAGAGGCACGAGTGTATTATGTATCACTCGTCACCGATGACAACCTTCGCCAGGAATACAACTCAGGTCGCCAAGTTCACAGCACGTGAGTCGCTGTGCCACTCGCTGTCCCAATCGCTTTTGTCAATCTCGATCGCACCTCCGTTCGATGGGTGACAGAGCCTTGTCGCGTGCTGCTACCAGTCTCTGGAACTTCCTTCCATTGGAAATTTGGTCAGCTGAGTCTCTGGGCATCTTCAAATCTCGTCTCACGACTCACGTGTTCTGTAAGGCCTTGAAGTCCTCCGCCTGGGACTGTTGATGCTGCTCACTGCTGTATGCTTGGATGATGGTGCTCTGTTGACCTGCACCTTCTCAGTAACACTTCTTCTTTCCTTTACTTGTTTTCCAATTATTTTATTTGTTATTTTATGTACTTCATTCATTTAGAGTCATTATTTTGTTTAATTGATCTACTCCGATGTTGTTAACATGCCATTCTCTCCACAGCTCTATGCAGCACTTTGTGACCCTTGGGGAAAAGCGCTCTAGAAATGCAAATATTATTATTACTAATGTCACAATAGACAATACTATACTGTCATCATACATTGCACGCATTAGATTCCTGTTTTTTTCAATTGTGCCTGTGTTTGGTGGATTAAAAAACGAGACACGATAGTTGCCAATCGAATGCAGATGTGCAGAGCCATCTAAAATTTGGGAAAAAATCCGAGAGATTCAACTCATTTAAAGGTATAGACACATCGTGCATGTTTTTAATAATGTGATACGTTCTAATTGACATTACTACAAGGTAATAGCATGTGTCAGGATAATTATCTTGTACCTTTAATTAGATTTGTCCATACATTTATCAACAATGCATGGCCAGCTATATAAATGTTGCCGATTTAACAGTTGTGGATAATTGGAACAGTCTTGATGGGTAATTGGAAGACTGCCCAGTTGTTCATGTTTGTGGATGTGCATCAAACCCTCCACATCATGAGACTTTGTCCCCATTTCGCTGGAGACAGTTTAAAAACACACGCTCTCTACGGATGGATGCAAAAACCTCAGGATGTCCATAAATGTGTTTTCATGTATTTAATCACATGTCCAGCCTCGTTGGTCCACAAATGTATCAACCATTGTTAGTATAATTAGATATCTGATGGAGTTGGGTTAAACAAAAACACAACGCAGAACTTTACCATCCGAATCTCCTCCTCGCCACGTGTGCACTCGCGCGCGTGGAGTTCACCTGGTTATCTGACATCTAACTGGCCTGGGCGCCGGCCTGCAGTCTCTCGTGCGATTGGCGTCCGTATCGTTGTGTGTAAAGAGATGGTGCAGCTTGGAGCCGGTTACACTTGCAATGACCAGAATGGTCTCATCTCATCTCATTATCTGAAACCGCTTAATCCTATAGAGGGTCACGGTGAAGCCGGAGCCTATCCCGGAAACATAGGGCGTAAGGCAGGAATACACCCGACGACGGGACGCCGGTCCATCGCCGGGCATTGCGGGACAATTTCAGTCTGCGAGCCAATCAACCTATCCAGGAGCATGCTTTTGGACTGTGGGAGGAAACCGGAGTACCCGGCGAAAACCCACGCGGACACGGGGAGAGCATGCAAACTCCACACAGAAAGGCACCGGAGCCGAGAGACTCGAACCCGGGACCTTCTTGCTGTGAGGCGTCAGCGCTAACCACTGCGCCACCGCGCCACCCGACCAGAATGGTGATATGGTTAAATTACCCCCATGTTCAAACGTTTTTGCGAGTTCTTAATCCAGCAGTGGCGTGACAATGGATTTAATATTATAACACATTTTCTACTACAAGAAATATGGTGTTACCATTTCAACCATGCCATTGAAAGTGCCGTTTATATATAATAAAAGGACGATATATTTATGAATGGACATCATAAATATACTGGGCGATATAGTATATGTAAATAAACATGAGCATTTTAGGCTAATGTATTGTTTTAATCGCCTTATACAACGTTACGTACCATTCACCGTCAGACTAAACATGTAGTGAACATACAAGAAGTGTTTTTTTGACTCACAGTTTTGTTTAAAAAATCTAAAATAATCTCATCTCATCTCATTGTCTGAAACCGCTTAGTCCTATACAGGGTCACAGTGAGCCGGAGCCTATCCCGGCAGACACAGGGCGCAAGGCAGGGATACACCCACGATAGCCTGCGAGCCAATCTACCTATGTAGCAGCATGCTTTTTGGACTGTGGGAGGAAACCGGAGTGCCCGGCGAAAACCCACACAGACACGGGGAGAGCATGCAAACTCCACACAGAAAGGCACCCGAGCCGAGAGATTCGAACCCGGGACCTTCTTGCTGTGAGGCGACAGCGCTAACCACTGGGCCACCGCGCCGCCCATCTAAAATAATACATGAAGGAAATCACAAATGAGGGCACGGAGTTCGACAGTCTCATTCGAATTAAATCTCCAAACCTCCGCGACCGTTGTTCACATCCGCACAGCGACACGTGCGATAGCAGCACGCGTCGCTGTGTGTAACACCGCTCATTTTCATTATTAATGTACGGCGCCTCCACACAGTAAAAGGAACCTTCAACCCAACCAGAATAATAGGTGGGCTGGCTTTAGCTTGACCTCTTGCTGACTTTTAACCTGGCAGCCGTCTCTGGGGGTCAATAATTAGGCTAGGAACTGCATTGCAGTGCAACTCCCCTGGGCACCTCCATTGGAATTGTGACCGCGAAGGTTTAAGCCGCACATTTATTCAGAAAATGAAAAAAAAGTTTTCATATATATAAACTGCTTTGTGAGGCCTCAGCTCACGGATTTTGCACGTTAAAACATACATTTCATTTAAACAAAATATTATTATTCGGCTCCGAATATCCACATGCATTCTACGTTGACGTATGGTAGCATCAACAACAACTTCAGCCATGATGGCATCTTGACTTTGATATTGATTGGCACTTTTATAATATAACAGTATAACGTATAGCAAATAATGGATCATTGCCCGGCGATGGACTGGCGTCCCGTCGTCGGGTGTATTCCTGCCTTACGCCCTGTGTTTCCGGGATAGGCTCCGGCTCACCGTGACTCTATGTAGGATTAAGCGGTTTCAGATAATGAGATGAGATGAGACATGGATCATGCACTAAATAATACCCAAATTTAATCTCCAACCTTTTTTTTATCGACTGTTGGGTGAATGTCTCCCCATACCATCACTACCATCACCACCTGTGATGGTGTGATACAGCAATCCATAGGCAGATGATCTCATTGCTCCATCTCTTTATGGTCAGCCTCTCTAGAATGTTTCTGCCTTTAGCTGCCATTCTTTTAAAGCGTTGTCCATCTGCCACTATCTCTTTTTTGTGATGCGTCCCACTCAAGTCGTTATACTTTCTTTTAAAGTCAAAATGATGAATCTGCTTTGCATTTGTTCCCTTCTCTATATGATCGATGTTCTCTCTCTCAGTTTCAACTCTGTGTAATTATTTAAACAGCTCTTCTCTGGGAACATTAGTATTTTGCTTTCCATTATCAAATTCTGTCTGCCGTAAATACGCAAACCTGCTCTTGTTTGCCTCATTATATCATTTTTTAAAATTTTCATCCTCCAGCAAATGATTGCCCTAGGTGTACACATTCGTTTGCATTTTCCAATTCCATTCCACCCAACAATTATTTCAATTCGTTTATAAAGCTTGATGCGCATGACACCGGTTGTTGTACTTCCATATTCAGTTTAAGGAGCACGTCACATCTCGTGCCCCCACGTGAAACCTGAAGAAACACACAAGTGCAGACCTACAACTCCGAACGTAGAGGAAAAAAATACAGCAGAGAAAAAAAAGTGTCTCCAAGCAGGATTCAACATGACGCACCATCCGCCTGAATCATTTTCTGACGGCAAGGGTAAAAAAGAAACATGCCAACTCTGAAACTAATTTACTGGAACTAACCCTGCACTGATTATTAGTGAGATGCAGATTTCACAGTTAAGTGGCAGAGACTCCGCGGGGAATGCAGGGGTTACAGGCAGACAGATTATTCCTGCGTACATATTTCACTCGGACCGTTGCCTCATTACGGATTCATCCAGTGCACGGCTAAGTAACTCCATTATGAATATTTAAAGCACGGAGGAATAAATGTCATCAGAAAAGCGGCTGAATTACATGACAGACAAGGGGTATTAGCCGGGTGGTTTTAATTAATAATCTCCAAGTCGCTGATATAATAACATTCTTTCCACTACATTAAGGGGGCTGCCGTGGAATATCTCTGCATAACTGGCCCAGCAGTGTGAACTCACACCCTTTCAATGAGCGTCTCAACAGTGAAATGTCTTTCATGCATAGTTTAATGGAATCATTTTCCAATGGTCTTCACTAGGTCCAGTTGACCTCAAACCCTATTTAATGCTATATATATATACATTTTTCCCATCGACCAATGTAGATGACGATAATATATTTTTTTAATTATATTTTATTTGTATTCTTCGTGGTGTATAAATGTATAGCGAGCTGCCCTGATGTGATGGCTGCCACACTGGGGTAGTGATCCAGAGATCCTCAGTACATTTCATTTTCCCCGCACGGCAGTTGGGGCAAGGTCCCCTAATCCGCCCACACCTGTGTCCACCCAGCAGGTAGGGTGAGTGCCGCACAGTTAGCAGATCGGCAGGATGAAGTGTGGGTACTGCCACCTCTTTCATTATATCCCGGCTGGCATGGAAAGTAGATCAAGTGTCTTATCGAGGTTCTTTCGAAGTTCTCTCTCCAGGCAGTTGAGCAGAGGCCCCCGCATCAGCAGTGGCACGAGCAAGACATTTCATGGCTGCACCTTTACGTTCTTCGCCTTCATATACGTGGAGAGAAAAGGAGAGTGCAACGTTATACAGATAACACGAATGCAAGATGTCTGCTTCACATATCGGCGGGCAGGTAATGCTTTCAGTCGTCCCTCTGGCCTCTTCAACAAAGGATGACATCAACTGATGGCCGCAAGATGTGGTCGCAAAATTAACTGCAGGTGATGTAATTGTGTCTGAGCCTTTTTTCGTTGGACAGATGCCAGCCTTGCACGTTGGCAGAGGCACAGGACCCAGGTTAACAAGTCATTCTTTACTGGAGAATGCTAACAGGACGTGTTCGCTTGCATTCCGCACGTCTTGGCAATGAGTCTTGAGTGTACAGCTGCAGGATGTAATGCTCCTCACAGGTGCCAACTTACTGACAAACTATTTGTTACAATTATACTCTAGTTTCACAGAAATGCCCGGTGTAATGGAATCCAAAACTCCGTATTATTTGGGGGGGGGGGGGTGGAAAAAATGCACACGAGTTTTGACAGGTATTGCATATGAGCAGTAATATAAAGTATACATTTTACGCATATTTTGCAGAACCTCAAGAAGCAGATGTTAAGTACACAAACTGAATTGATGAATAATTGACAAGCTGCTATGAAATATTGAGTATACATATATAATATAGTCTCATTCATATGCCAATAATCGCCTTGGATCTATGAGCAAATGACAATTCTGGTCACACCTACTTAGGGTGATGCGATGTTGTTTATTCTATGTATAAAGGTATATTTTGAATTGCGTATTTTGGCTATACTTTATGCCTCTATGGGACGCTTACTCATTTATGTTTCAGTGTAAGGATATTTTAGTCACGTGCAGCAGCGTTACCTCACAACGGTGGCATTTTATCTGTAGGAGCCTTGCAAATTGGCTCAATCGTCGCGCCCCAATACTTTTTGGGGGGAATGAAAAGTGGTGGCGTTTGAGTGGAGGATCTCCGTGGCCTATTTAAGCTCGTGCCACATAATGTGCACTATTTTGATTAAACAAGTCAGGCGTTTCATTTCCAGTTATTTCTCTGTTTTACACACGCACGTGTGTGTGCTGTCGTAAGATGCTGCTCATGTACAGTTCCAAAAGCCATGAACAACGGAGCAACATTTAAAGAGTTCACATAGTTTATTTTCTGTCAGCCATATAGCGCGTAGTCCCTTTACCAGATCTGCTTTAGTGCAATCACTGTTCACTACAAAGCACCGGAGAACCACCATGAAATATTCAGCAGGCTGTCAAAAGTAATCTTTAAACATACAGCATTTTTTTTTTTTAAAGCTCTGTTTCTGTACAACAAATTAGGTAGGAAGCACCTTTTTTTACGAGTGTACGTAAAAGAAAACAAGTTTCTTTAGTGCGGAGCAATGAGGTTGGAAATCGTATCACGGCGACGAACAGCAGAGTGCAGTCATCGCCCACTGGTTCCCGAGCACGCATCGTGACGCTGCCGTTGGCTCGCAGCCTCCTCCACAAGCCCTGATTACCGGCACTCAGTTTGTATTGAGGGCGGCACGGTGGCCCCGTGGCCCAGCGCTGTCGCCTCATAGCAAAAATGCCCGGGTTCGAATCTAGGCTCGGGTGCCTTTCTGTGTGGCGTTTGCATGTTCTCCCTGTGTCCGCCTGGGTTTTCGCCGGGCACTCCGGTTTTCTCCAACAGTTTAACAAACATGTTGCTGCATAGCTTAATTAGCTTTCAAACTAAATTACCCTCAGTGCCCGGTGATGGACTGGCGTCCTATAGTGGGTATATCCCTGCCTTGTGCCCTGTGTCTGGCTCCGGCTCACCGCGACCCTGTACAGGATTAAGCAGTTCTGACATGAAATGAGATGAGTTTGTATTGAAGCTGGGAAGAGCCGTTGAGCTTTTTTTAACAGTTGTCCACGCAAGAAGGGGGTAGGCAAGTTACAACATCTCAAAGCACTAAGGGACAATTTAGTCAGCGGGACAAATTCACCTCGGCAAAATGTCTTTGGGTTTCAGGAAAGAAACCATAATACCCGACGAAAATCCACCCGAACACGGGGAGAGAATATGCGAACGCCACAGATAAAGGTACCTTAAGCCGGGAATCGAACCCAGGCGTTTCTTACTGAGGCAGTAATGCTACTCACTGCGCAACCGTGCCGCCTGCTTAAATGCTTAATCATTAAATGTGTTTTTTTTTGCACGTGTGTAATATAGCGATGGTAACGGCACATGAGCGCACATTACAAACACTGAAGATGTTCGTCCGAACACTGTTGGAGACGGGGTCATTCTTTAAAATCTACGTTGCTCTTGCAACTGAGACCAGACCGGTATATTGAGTTCTCACCTGCGTCAACAAAATTAATTTGAGCAGTGCTCTAAGATGAGAAAGAAATATGATGTTTCAGGAAAATGGTCCTTCTTCTCAGCACGTGGATGGCTTCTACTCTAATTAACTTATAAAGGTCTGTGCACCACAGCAAGAAGATCTCGGGTTCGAATCTCGACTCAGGCGCCTTTCTGCTCAGCAGCGATGCTGGATAAGCTTAGAGGACACTTGGAAACCGGCTACATGCGTTCCAGGCTCTCAGAAGCTGCTGGAGGGCTGTGAAATGTGGTCAGCAGCGAATGGCGAAGCAAAATCCATTGTTGTACTGCAGTTGTATGCCTTCTCCATCCCGCACTGACCAGCGTGGTGAAGTATCGTCCAATAACTTTGACGCACAGGGCGTCGAGAGGCTCTCATGCAGTACTGGATTGACAAAGCGGTGTTCATCTACATAGGAGGCATCTGAAAACATTTCAACCCGTATGAAAACCTGTCTATATCAAGAATAACACAAACAACAGCTGCTCCTCCTGTCACGATCGCGTGGCAGCCGAGGAACGAAATGCGTGCAAGAGGACATCTAGCGATGAGACGGCGGGAGAGATGGGCTCAGCTTACGCGCCGGTGTCGGGTGGATTATAACACCGCCAAATCATGAGAGACGGAGGAAGCCTTCATCTAGCAGTGGACTGCCCAAGGATTATGATGATGATGACTGAGTAATACTGCGAGACCCCCCGTATACCCCTGTACTCCTCGCTGCTTTGCAGAGGTGGCTGCGTGTGTGCGACCGCTCCAAGTCGGGGCTGCCCCAGCTCACTTGAGTGTGGCGTTTAGGGCGTCAGAGCTGCACAAACACCCCCATGCCCACTATATTACAGTGATGTGGGCTGAATGGCTTTATTGATTTCTTTAAGGAATTTAAAATTTTATGATCGGCAGTATATTTCGAAGCCGAGGCGGTACAAAAGCAATCTTCCCTGGCAGTATTAGAGCCCCTCTCATGTAATAAAATTGATTAGAAAGTAATAAGTGCTGCAGACCTATATAATATACCCAGCTCTCTCTGGGGTCATGCCCTGTTTAATGTTTGCGCCTCATATCAGTGCATCCACTAATTAAGTGAAAAATACCACTTATTAGCACTGTGGAGTTTTACTTATTTTAAAGTGAAATTGAATTAGAAGACTGTTTTAACTCCATTTGAGGGTGATACAATAAAATTAAAGCCACGCTGCGAGGCGTGCGGCACATACAAAATATATTTTAATATGGTTAAAGTTTTATATTCTAGGTCAGGACAAGTTTAAAAATGCAATTAGTACAATCTAGCCTAATGCAAGTGAGCAGTGTTCTGTAACAGCTGATCACCATGTATCGTCGCACAGTGGCCAGGGCTAAGGTCTGCATTAAATTAGCATAGTTATGGCCATGGTGTAGCAATTCTGGGTTAAATAGCTTGAGCATGTTTAATTGATCAAGTGCACTAAGAGGTGGCATGTAAGAGCTACAAATAAAGCCACTACAATTGAACAGGAATACAATTATGTGAAAATCTAGAAATGTTTACCCTTTTTAAACGAAACATTTAAATTATACATAAACAATAGATAGGGCAGTGGTGGCACATTGCTTAAGACATCGTGTTAATAGCCTGGGAATACCTGAGCTTGATTTCCAGCTACAGTCAAAATTAGTGGCAAGTGATTTCAGATCCAGGCTGGGATGTTCCCATTTTCCAACCGACACTGACGAATACGCTGAAGTATGGTCAAACAACCCCACGACTAACATTATTTGGTGAGGCCTTTATCCACCAGTGGATTGAGAATGGGTTATACATTAGTCTTAATATTTATTATTATTACTGTAACAAAAGATACAGCAGTCACCTCTTTTTCAGCAATATTGATCACATCACCCAAACTAGATACTTCATTACTGTGCATCCAACCAGCACCTGCAGTGTGTCAAGAATTTCATCTACGTCTGATCGAAATGTGTTGTTACTTAAAATCAAAACATTTGAAGTAGAGAGCTATGAATGGACAAATATCACTGTCCAATGGTAATTTTACACAGACAGACTAAAAGATCACTGCTGGAAGACACCTTCAGGAGTAGATGCAGCACCTAAGCTTTGGATCCTGCAAAATATGGACGAACAAAAATACCACAAGGAAGCGTATCAAATTGGAAAAAAGGCTTAACCTACGAGATTTTCCAAAACTGCTCATATTTAAAGGCCTACAATTGTTGCAACAACGTTTAAATGTTTCTATCAGTGAAGGCCATTGTATTTACATGGCCTTCATATTTTAGTTTGAATGGTAACGTTTGTGGATATTTTTGATTTGTCAGTTGAATGCATGACGATAATTCTTGTCCTCCATTACCCTGTACTCTTGTGCAATATAACAATAAATAAAGGTATTACAATTTATAACGGGCGGCACGGTGGCCCAGTGGCCCAGTGGGTAGCGCTGTCGCCTCACAGCAAGAAGGTCCCGGGTTCGAATCTCGGCTCGGGTGCCTCCCCGTGTCTGCGTGGGTTTTCACCGGGCGCCCTGTGTCTACCGGGATAGGCTTCGGCTCACCGCGACCCTATAAAGGACTAAGCGGTTTCCGACAATGAGATGAGATTATTTATAACGCGCGCAAATTCCATGCGTGGTTAGGGACGAAACATAGATATTGGGGCGTGCATGGAGCTCAATGTCGGTATGGATGATGAAATAAGTGTTGCTTAAGCAGTTTTCTGAAGGTCGAGGTTGTGGTTTGTTGAAGGTGTATTTAAAAAAATCATGCTTTAAGGCTTGGCAAAGTATGTGTATTTTGGTTAAGCTTCAACAAGCCAAGTTATTACAAGTGTTGCTACTCTTTTTGGCTGTAAATAAAACATGTTTCACAGGTGTATGTGCACAGCTGTACTGAGCTGTTATGAATATATATTTCACACGGATATTTAAAACATTCTAAGATATTTTTTACAAGCCTCCAGCTCGAAGTGATTGCTCTGGCTAATGTCAATTAAAGATTCTCCACAATGGATGAAAGTTAAGTGAAAATTCTTAGCACGCTCTTTTTGACTTTCATTAGTTGCTTTGTAATTGCGTGTAGGTATCTGCATAAACACATTTATATATTTAAAAAAAAACCCTGGCAATATACGACTATTTATGCCAAATCATTGGTTTAGTGATAACAGATTTTCAGAATCAGGTACTCGCGATAATAAAAAAAACCCCATGATTATATTTGTTATGATATTCCATGCAGTTTATTTAAGTCAAGATTTTTTATGAGACATCCAGCGTTTGCCTTTTTTCCATCTCCTCAAAAGGCGTGTTTACACCTCCTCTCCAATATAATCACAGCCTTTCATAACGTGCAATATCGATTTGAGGGTGGCAGCCCTGGAGACGCCTTCACAAAATAGTGGCGAGTAATTGAAACCAGCAAGCACTAATTAAACCGGTGCCCCCAAGTCCCCACACGCAGGCCTGCCTCTGCCCGTTCGTCCCGAGGTAGGGAAAAAAATATATATATTCTCAAATGCTGCGCACGCGTTGCTTGCAATATACAATGGTGTCGGTATGTTAGTCGCTCTCCTTTTTGTTATTTTCTCCATATCCTCCAAACACGTGGGACTTGAAGAAAAAAAACTGCAGCAGCAGCAGCCAAGCAAGAGCGTGGTGCGGTTGTTACACGTGGAACCAATGGGAGGAATGACGCGGCAAACATTTTAATGAGCTCCAAATGCTCCCAACGATCGGCCTCGTCGTTTTATCGGGCTCGACGGCGAGGCCGTTAAACAATTAGAGTTAATCGATGTGGCCGGCCTTTGGGAGGACCGCCATTGTGGTTTTTGTTTTGAATGGAATTAAACCAATTACACTGTGGTCAAGCTTTTGATGGTTCTCAGCTTTGTCGCATGCCCACAGGACGCGGTAATTAATACTGGGGAAGGGGGCAAGGTGGGGGGGGAAGATCTTGAGGCGGTGGATTTTGCTGTTTGCCCGTTGTGCGTAACGCATGAAAATACGCAGCCACATGCACAACACGCGCAAAGTGCCGAGTGTTAAGTGTTAAGCCGTTGTTCAATGTGTTCGGAAGCGTTTAATGTCACAATACGCGGGCCTCGTTGGGTCTTCGGTCCACGTGGGGCCCGTGTGTTGTTCTGCAAATGTGATGAATAAAAAATAGCGATGTAGTCTTTTCGTTTAAAGGGAAAAGTTAGTTTTTTTTTAATCCTTTCCGGTAGGAATACAAGCGTTACGATCTCCGAACACCAAATGGACACCTTTCACAAGGCATCAAGTTTTGAAAAACAGCAAAAAACAAGTGTTTTTTTTTCTTCATTATCTGTATACTGGCAAAGAGATGCCCATAAATTATCAATATTATTACATGCAAATAAATGTACTTTTACAGCGCTGGCTGAAAACAATACCTGTATAGAAGAGAATTATTGTTTTACTATTTGTAACCTCAGCAAAGTGAGTCTAATTAACCTTTGCACTTTCAATTCAATAAGTGCAAGGATTAATACTGTATCAATATCAGTAGTGTGAGGTAGTGTCAATATTATGACTGTCATTTCCCATTTATTTCTTTTGTACCTTTTATGTAAACTTTATTTCTGGGAAAGGAGCCGCTTTCCCAAGACCATAAATATTTATACAGCGCTGTAATTCACTATACACGTATGAAAGACCACACAAACACCCACTGCAAAGGAACATTCGATTAAGGAGAACACATTAAAACGTGTTTGATTTCCCCCCCCACACTGACTCAAGCGTGTCCTTAAGTGATATGGTCACGAGGCATTTCTACATGAGTCTCGGCCGGCTTGCCCCTGGATCTGTAAGTCCAGGCAAGATCAAGCCGCGTTAGGAAGTGTGCTCATGTGCACATGAGAGTACGCGTGTCCCCCACGCACACACACGCACGCACACACACGCACGCACGCTTGCCAATGCAGTTGCGGAAATTTGCCGACGCCAGCACGCGTGCGCACGTGAGCACGAGGGTCTTTGATGGGGCTCCGCTGGGGGTTTACTACGTACGGTCGTGCTCGTGCCAGGATCACGAACCGAGCGGTCGGATGATGCTGCTGCACGATTGACAATCGCACGACTTTCGCGATTGTGAGTTCGGAGATCGCCAGCCTCGATGCAGTTAGGCGGGTCAACATTGACATGTTGTGAGAGCTACAGGCTTCTTCTGGCTCGGCTCTCCTGACTCTAAAACGTGCGTTAAGTTAGCACATCGCACCGATGCAAGTTGTGCGATTTATCTTGAGCAGCACTGCTGGTTTATCGTTGGTGTCCTCACTGTGAAAATAAATATATTATCATGTCTGTGGGACACTCACCAAAAGCAAGCATTGTAGGCATTCTATATCCATTTTAACTTCAATTGCTTGATAAGAGGCCACAGTTGGATACACACTGAACATGATTTAAAAAAATAAAAGGCCACATTTTAACAGGCTCCATATTTCATGTTGCTTTAATAAAAATGTTCATATGTTGAAAGTAGCATGTAAATAAAAATCTGAAAAAATGTGTAGACTATTTTAATTTTGTAGCTTGGATAAGCATCAATTACTGTAAAAAATGCGGTAAAATATGTCGACAAATTATATATGGACATTACAAAATAGTCACTCAACTATTTGCTTGTACATATGCTTGTACATAGGGCTTGTACACGAATGAAATTTTGACCGTGAAAATCCATCTCCTGACCGATTTGAGGTGGTCACATGAAGTTAGCTAAGGAAAAACGTCCACATCTTTGAGCAGAAGATGTCTTTGCCGTTGGACCTCCGTGGCCATGTGACCATGACGTTGACCGTCATGGTCACATGAATCTCCGAATAGAGGGTTTTCGGGGTTAAAGAAGATTTAAATCCAAGTTGAAAATGTGGATTTTGAAAATCGCTTTCAGTTGTCTTTTCCATCGCTGTGACAAAGGCTGCTTTTCAGCTTCTTAGAGCCCTCATGTAAATAGCTCCAATAATACAAGCTCACAACATCTCGCATCGAACTGAATCGCGATCAGTGGTAAAATATAGTCTATGTTTTTATTTCTTTGTCTACAACATGGTAAAGTGCTTTTTGTCAATATATTTCCAATACAGGAGATTGTGAAGTAACTAAACCTGGTTATCTGGGGAATGGACTTATGTTTTCCCAGAATGTTTTTGTTGGCTGTAATTTTGTTCCCGGCTGAAGGGGTGGGAGGTATGGTAGTTGTGGAGTCAAAGCTACTCGTAGCCGTAAGTATGCAGATTACGCGCCAGGCTCCTCGGTTTGTGCCGGTTACCATTTACTCCCTCATGTTATACACATACAGCTATTCCATACACCGATAATCATTATCGTGATCAACATCAGCCTTGGTCAATTTACTGCTGGTCAAAGGACTCAAAAGCCATTTCCATCTCCCATGATTCCACGATGTAATAATATGCCTAGTACCTGCATGCCGGCTCAGCTCATTGCTCCATAGCTGCTGTGGTAGATGCCCTCTCAGACTCATTCTCTTCCTTGGCTGCCACTCCTTACGTTTTTTTGGCCAATCATCTATCTATTCTGGCAGTGGGTTCTGTCCACGCGTAATTTCTTTTCCAAACAATTTTAACGAAGGCATTAACCTCTGCATGTCCTGTAATCCATGCGTTCCACTGAATGTCTCTCAATGTAATTATACGAGTACGTCTCTATATACATATTTCTTCCTTGTGCATTTACCCACTCCCCATTAATTTTGTTCTACAGTTATGAGTTTAATATACATTTTTAATGCATTTCTAATGCTTTCTTGCCAAGATATATTTCTTTACCTGGTAGTGAAATAAAGAATTACTGTCTAAAATC
>JAZEWT010000017.1:316239-326632 GCA_036362905.1 Mordacia mordax | reverse complement strand
ACCCGAGCCGAGAGATTCGAACCCGGGACCTTCTTGCTGTGAGGCGACAGCGCTAACCACTGGGCCACCGTGCCACCCACCAGAGTAATGTGAGTTATTAAACAGATTACTGCCAAACGTGGCAAAAGCTTTGAAATATTCCCGGATGATTTTAGATGGGAAGGGATCCAAGGAGCAGTTTGTGAGCTGAGATCTGGTAGTTAAATAAGAGACCTCGGATTCCGTTAATTCATACAATTCCGGGAGTGTTGAGGTTAAGTAAGGTGGAGGAATACTTGTTGATGTATTGGTTGGTGGTTTAGGCTGAGTAGAGATACGGTGGGCTTCATTTTTTTCTGAGAAAGACTGAATCAACTGATCCGCCTGATCTTTATTAGTAGCTGGAGGTAAGGGCGAGTGACTGGTTGGATGAAGGAGCTGATTAATGGTCGAGAAAAGAATTCTGGGATTGTCGCAGATATCAGCCATAATTCCGGAAAAATGGATGGTATGGGCATAGTCAAGTGCTACTCCTTCAAGATTTGAGCATGAACGGTGAGGCCAGATTTAATCAAGTCCGTTCGGCCCTGCGTGCATTCGCCTTGAGATCCCAGAGTTCAGCAGAATACCAGGGGGATGGTTTTCCTCCTGAGACATAGCGTGATTTTAATGGGACCAAATCATCCCCTGTGCTTGATAGCACGTTGTTGTAAGTTTCTGCTGTCGCATCAGAGGAAGAGTGAGCCGAGGCGGAGAGTGAAGTACTCTTGATTGCTGCGGTGAATATGTCTGGAGTGAGCGCTTTAAGATTTCGAAATTGGATTTTGCGCTTGGTGATGGAAATTGGAGGTGGTACTTGAAGATCAAACCACACAGCGGAGTGTTCAGACAGACCTGGATTAGTGACGGACAGGTTGGTTACCGATATGCCCCATTAGCATGCCAAATCGAGAGTATGGCCGCATTTGTGAGTGGCAGATATCACTTTAGGTGGTGTGGGAGAGAGAACGAACACTCGACACGGCTATCCCGAAAGAACAGCAATTTTTATACATTGAGTTGTGAAAACTTAAGTCGATACAATACAAATGTCCATCTATTAGCTAAATAAAGGCCTCCAAAGTCATATTGGTTTTGGGTGTTGTTTGACTATACTTCACTATGGTGGCAGTACAGGATGGTAAAGACTACAGGGGCGGGGGATGGAGGGGAGGCTCAGGACTGGTTATCTGATGTTAGCCCTGACTTGGAATTGAACTCGGGTGGAGGCATTCACGTAGCAATTCATTATGTTTCCTCCGTTAATATTAAAGATACACTCTTGCTGCTGCCTAAGTTGATGGGTTTGATGAGTAGGTTGTCCCCGGTGCCCTGCGGTGGACTGGCGTCCCATCCGTAGTATAGGCCTGCCTTGCGCCATTCGTCTGCTTACCCCTCCACGCTGTACCACTGCTAAAAAGAGCTATATAACTCAACGGTTACTTCAAGTTACATAATGCACAAAACTCTACTCGTAAAGCGAGACTGTGTATAGAAAAGCCATTAAAACACATTTTAAATTCCCATTAAAACATACGAAAGATATTAAAACTATTTTTAAACACTGGAATATCAAGAAATGTACAAAAACTCATTCCTTTTAAAAAATAACGCGTCTCTTAATGTCAACGCACGAGTTGCACCTTTGCAGTACGTACCTGAAAAATTAGCGTAGCATTCAGCTGGTATGACTTTATTGCTCTCTCACTTAAATCATTTTGACAGCCTCTTTATCGAATATAAAATATGTAAATGATCAAGCATAATGACTTATTTGCCCACAATGAGTGTTTATGACAGTGTTCAAAGTACATTTGAGAGGATCACCATTCTCGGTGAACTAAGGTGCAGATGATTGGCACCGCTATGAATACGGCTGAACATCCTAATGGATGCAAATGAAAGAGGTTTAATTCGTACCTGCCTGTTGAAGACCCACCTGCATGTTGAACGGACGCTCACACCTGTCACGCACAGACATTTTTCTCTATTGCGGCATCACACGTTTGGCAGGGTTAGAGCATCCGAGGTCAAGGGATCCTTACTCTCTGCTGCCTTGTGCCGCGCAGATGAGCAAGTCATTATTTTTTCAGGAAAAACACTTACAGGACTTTGTATCAACATCGGTGTCCACTGGCAGGGCCTCACCGTCGCTGGAAGCCTTCTGACTCTAATTACCGCCTAATTACTCACTTCCTCTGATTGTGAGAAAAGCCATTGGCGTCGAAATTATTCAATTCCTGTCGACAGCGCGGATAGCTCGCCTACACTGGGGTGGCCATGTTGAAGCAATTAGCAGTAATTACGAAGCGAAGAGGGGAGGACTTCCATCAGTTTTAATGGTCTTCTCCCACCCTCTCGCTCTCTCCGTCTCCCTCTATCGGCTAGCTGATTGGCACGCGCGCCTGTCCTGCGATCTGTTTCGTGTAATTTACGTCACGCCATCAATACAGCTTGCAGAGAAGAAAAACGACTTTAATAATCTCAGCTTAAGTAGGAGACTGACATTAAATATCTGGAAAATTGCACACGAGAAGCCCCCTCAGACGTGGTGCCATGCAAGTCAAGATTCTCTGCTACGACAAATGTTTGTTTAACCATTCTGCGGCGTTTGTATTTGTGTTATGTTTAACGGTGCTAAATGTTGTGAACACTGTGTGTGTAGCAGATGCATTAGCGAACGCGATTTGTTCGTAAATGTGTCACAAGCCAGTTGTCATTTGTTTAAAAAAATGCCTATATAGCGCCATGCAAATTTGTTTCTGTGGGATGACATTTATTTTTCATGAATGTCACTAAGTTAAAAAAAATGAAATATCGCAGGACATTGACAAACATAACCACATTCTCTGAGTGCGTTTATTTATTTACAATAAAAGAATCCTACGTTGCCATTTCAAAGGACATGAAAAATATTTTTCAAACTCAAATTTTGTACTCCTGGAAAAATACTAAGTAATTATATATTTCACTCATATCAATCGTGTAATATGGCCAGAGTCAGCAGCAATGCAAAATTACATGCTATGGGCCAAAGAAAGGGTAATTATGGTTGTAAAACGATAATGTTCCAAAGCTGTATAACCACATAATGTAAAACAAGCTATTGCTGGCATAATAGCCATATCAGTAGGCATAGCATGGGGTGCTTTCTTGTATCACGCTGGGTAAATAGCACATACTTTTTTTCTCTCTCCGCCCCCCCCCCCCTTGCTTTTTTTTTGGGTTTAATGGGGGTGATTGCAGAGGCTGGAAACGCAAAGGTGTCAGTGAAAAAAAAAGCCAGCACACATTGATTAATAGCATAGCGTGGAGCTTCCCATTAGTTTGTCCCGCGCTCGCGCAGAGCGGGCCAAAGACCGGCAGCAAAGGCACCCAATTGGGCCCGGCGGGAATCGCCTAAACCTGCACTCGGGCTCGTGGCTGGGCTTGGGGGGGCAGGGTGGCGGGGATAGCGGTGGGAGGAGGGTGGTGCGGGTGGTGAGTGGAGAACAGGTCATGTGGAGGGGAAGACTAAACCAGGGGGGATTGTGATAGCGGTGGAATAATGCTGGAACAAAAGCGTAATCGGCAAACAACACAAATAGACGATATTGTGTGGAAGTCATGAGTGTAAAAATCGTTTAGTTAAACACGTGCTGTGTATCAGTATATAACAGGCTCTGCAGGTAAACCGCCAATAGCAGGAACACCGCCGTTTCATTTCATTTGCTCTCCTAATGTCACGCTGCAGAAATAAGGCAGGCAATAAAAAAAACGTGAAACACGATTAGGTATGTCAATAAAAACAACGTGAACATTGGGGCATAGGGAATGCAAAAACAGATATATGTTTTTTCTCTCCAAAGAAAACGCAGAAGAGAAAGCGATTAAGAGAAGAGTGTGTGCTCATGTGTACGGGTAGGAGACCTGGGAGTGAAAGATTGATAGCATTGTGGCCGGGCGAGGCGGTCACTGATTTTTTTTTCCGCATTCCCAAGGAATAATCCCACTTCCCACCATCCCTGGCAATTCCTCACTGCCTTCATTTGCACACACTCATTACCGCATGATGGCCAACATTACATTTTGCCATTTATGAATATAAATGATGCGGTGCGGAGCATAAGTCATTACGAGACCCTGACAAAAGCTGATACGCGCTCACATCTCGTTTACGTAACCAGAAGAAGGAGGCGAAGGAAAATGTCTCAAAAATAAAGATGCTTTCACTTGTGTGCGGCGAGCTGTCGCAGTCGCTCAGGAGTCAGCATCTTCGAGTGTTTTTTTGACACGCGTACCGTGCAATTCTCATCTCTCATTATCTGAAACCGCTTAATCCTATATAGGGTCACGGTGAGCCGGAGCCTATCCCGGAAACACAGGGCGTAAGGCAGGAATACACCCGACGACGGGACGCCAGTCCATCGCCGGGCACTGCGGGACAATTTAGCCTGCGAGCCAATCAACCTATCCAGGAGCATGCTTTTGGACTGTGGGAGGAAACCGGAGTACCCGGCGAAAACCCACGCGGACACGGGGAGAGCATGCAAACTCCACACAGAAAGGCACCCGAGCCGAGAGATTCGAACCCGGGACCTTCTTGCTGTGAGGCGTCAGCGCTAACCACTGGGCCACCGCGCCGCCCACTAAAAGAAATGTACGATGCAAATATCATTTACACATTTAGACGTGGACCAATGTCAACCGTTCGCGTTCGGCGTTCATTATTACTGGGTTTTTCAAGTTACTCTCTGCGCTTTAGCGGCGAGGCGCTCGCACTGTGCAGTTGTACGTTTTAGTTCTATCGTTCTGAGTTATGTAGAGTTCCCTTAGCAGGTTCCACGACAGGCTAAGCAAACTACAATCAGGTGGTCATTTGTCAGGTTTCATTATCATTTGCACAATTCAAATTGGTAGCTGCAAATTTGTATGCGCTCTCTTACAATAAAACTCACCCTTTCGTGGATTTAAACATGCGTGTGCGATTGGAGTGGTAATGTTGTCACATTAAAATACATTCTTAGGTAATAAAAACAAAGACTTTTACACGACGGTTGATTATTTAAATAATTTGTTCGTATACGCGCCTGAAAGTGGACATGATTTAAACGAATACACGAGTCGCTTTGTTTCCAAACAGCAAAATCAAATGAAAATGAATAAAGTATTTACATTTTCATCACCTGATTCACGCACATAGGTGGGAGGCAGCGGGCCACTGCCACAAATGTAAAGTTCTCGCCTCTTATCCACCCTACGTTAGCTTTGTACCTCTAAATCCAATCACGCAGAATGTTCGCGGTCTCATCAGATCCTGGAGGTTATCCAGGGCTAAGCCTGGCTCACCCTCGGATGTGCAACAACCATGCGTATAGCAGACTATACCTGCCTGTCAAACACAACACCTTTGTTATACGTAGCCTTAACGCTTTATAAGTTTACGTTATGTGAAAAATCCGAAGTAGCTGTACGTGTACGAGTCTCCTCTTCCCTACACCTGCCCCAACATGTGTCGATTTGTTTGACCATGCACAGTGACCTGCCTGGAAGGGTTTTACTTGAACATTGCTGTGTTATTGTTGACACCGTTGATGTACCAATGGTGTAACTGTAAAACACCTGTCACTAACATAGCTGCACCTATAACGACAGTTGGAATAACACACACGGCCAACATGTTATTGGTCTTAGTGCAATTGCAGCAGATTGGCTTGACCAATTACAGATGTCTGGAAGCTAACTTATTTAAGTCGTCAATTGTTTGATGCTTTCACTATTAAGGATAAATATTATAAAATGATACTTTAGTTTCAAGGAATACCTGAAGTTTAAGTTTCTAAAGTGTCCATTAAACTCATTTTCTAGGCCTTGACATGTAACCCAAGATACAAGCCATACACACATGCCAAATTTTCTCTCACATCACCAAATGACCACTTGAAGCAACAATTATTAAGCAGAATATATATTTTAGAGTGTTGAATGTACCTATTTTTTTATGAGACCGCAATTACGTTGTAACAAGAAATTATATTTGACATACTTCAGTTTTGTCCGCATGCAATCATGTAGAACGTCTCAACTCGCAATTAAACCCCATGGACCCGTGCCAACCCGCTGCTTGCAATGCAAAATGTGCCTCCTGCGGCATAATATGCGGCTCGGGTTTGTATGGGAATCATGTACAAGCAGTCCACTTGTTCATGGTCGGGTTGTCTGCAACGCCTGTCGATAGGTAAACGACTTATGAAAGAAACAGATGTAATAGGATAGTACGTGAATTAGTAGTTTCTATGGTGCTCCAGGGATATACAGTAGTTATTGTGGTTCAGCCTAAACTGGCTTACAAAGGGCCTCCTTTAAATGAAAAACATCTGCTCTGCACTGTATAGCATCACAGACTAATTTGCTAGGCCAAAGTGGCAACCAAAAATGTCAAAGTTTATAAATCTGGTTTGGAGTAGAGATGCAGCTGGGGAAGTTGATTGGACCAACCGCATTTTCTGGAATAGATTTGGGGTAATGAATGAAACAGGAATATTGAGCAGATTTAAACACAGGTATAGCCCCGTATCTACTACGCGGTATCAACGTTGATAGCACGAGTGCAGGCAATGTCCATCAACGTGTATAATGCCATCTTTTTTTGCTACCAACATTGGCCGTCGTTTTCATCTAAGCTTCAATTGTGCCTGTAATAAACCACAAATTGGGTTACAAATTGAACCATAGATTGAATGAGATGGCTAAAACTACAACTTTATTTTATTCTTTGTTTTAAAAGTTCTCTTGAGAGCCATTTTAAGCCGACATAATGTGCGACTTCAAAGCAAAACATTTGATTTTCATTATCAAATTTATGAAACTAATTTTAAAAGTAAATAATAGCAGAATGACTTATATTTTGCAAGTGCGCGTCCATGTATAACACTGTAGCAATGTTAGGCTTTTCATTTCTATCTCAGAGTGAGAGCAAGGCAGCCACCCCTCCCCATGACATTTTAGATATGACATGTATCACGTTCCGAAAGTCCTTTCATGGGAATTGGACAGCCTGGGATTTAAAACAAAAACAAGTGTATGTTTCCTTTTCCTGCGACGAGGTCGAGATGTCCTGACAACAGGGTGGCTTTGACGTACGCTGCAGCAGCATAAATTGTAACAACAACAAACATTACTGCACGATAACATACCTATTCTTGGCCAGCCTGCTCTCGCCATGTCTCTTCCACAATTATGGCCATTTGAATGCTCCCACAATGAAGGCAGATGATGGTTTAGAATTCTTTGTACTACTGATTATACTGATTATACTTGACCTCGGTGGTTAATTACGCGCTTCGTGTTATACCTACTGTTAAAACGGAATTAAGTTATTAAAAATCGTTATGTACACAGTTCATATCATTAATTTTGTGGTGGTTAGCTCATGTCCTAAACGGATGTGGTAAGGCGCGGCTATCGCTAATGCTCTCAAGAGCTTCATATCAAGTTCAAATGCATCTTCATGTCAGAAATTTTTGAAAGCAACAAAAGAGCATTTTTTTGTGTGATAAAGGAAGGATACAGGATGCCTCCCCTCCCTTCTTAGCATATTTTTGACTAAACACATTTAGAGTGCAGTACATCAAAAGTTATTTAGATGTTTTAAAGGTTCTGTGAATATGTTTTTAGACCATGGTGTATGATAATACATATAGTGGTGAATTTAAGAATTGTGCATCATTTTAAAATAGGTTGAACTGCAACTAGCATGCGTTTTCATGACATGACCTTCATAGCATTTGTTAAATTACACGTTAAGTTGCAACAAAATATAATATTACAATACAATAATTGTTTAATGTCAATTTCGTTTTATTTTGACAAAAAGCCGATATGTTTCATTTTCAAAACTATCATAAGCCTATGTTTTAAATAATTAGGAATGGTAAGTAGCGTTTCACATTAGAAGCTCAATGTGACATGTTAATAATATAACATTAACATTAATAAGTTGCAGAACTTTGTCATTATACTGCTGGATGAAGCAGCTTCCCTTAAAATGTTGATCACGGGGCTTTGTTTGGCCGTACTTCACCGTTTTGGTCAGCATAAGCTGGTAAAGGGTGGATCTCAGGCCAGTTCAGATATCACTCACCATCGATGTTAGTTGTAGCCGGGAATACAACTCATCATCATCTCCAGCCGTGCTCTATTCACTGCTGGTCGTAGCCATAACCCAGTTGGATGAATGCACCACAGTCTTGTGGTGCAATCTTATTGTGCATTCATCCATCTGGCTCCTACACAAGAGTGGATCTCATCACTCCGTATCTGTGGCAGATGTCCTACTGGGTATGTTCTCTCCTCTTTAGCTGCTACTTCACCATCAATCTCTACCAGCCACCATGACCTCTTAGGTGACATTGTCTTGCGCAAGCCGACGTACTTTGATTAACAGTCGCTCCCAATCAACAATTGTTGGTAGGATATCCCCCATCCCCCCCCCTCCTTAAAATAAAGTAAGCATTCCATGGGCTGATTTTTTCTTTTCTATGCACAAACGTTATGGTGTAGACACTCTAAAAAGCAAGCAATTTAAATTTCGAAACAAAAAAAATATGCATTTAATTGATGTACAGTCACATTATATATGCTATGCATATGACATTCCAAACCTCACCAGATGGGAGAGCATTTACAGCATACTTGGACACTTCACTAGCATGTCACAGGACCCTTAAATAGCAGGAGACATACGCGTCATATAAAATAATGAAATATATGTTACGCTTCGTTGCCCTGCCGCATCAGCAAATGAGGGCGTAAAGTAGAAATGTGTTAAAGCATTATAAATATACACTAAGAATTTGTATATGTCACAATATGATATAATATGTATATATGCTACACACACACACAAATGGCAGACTCTTTAAATTAGCAAGTGTTGTGGCATGAGCGGACATGGGATTATACTTTTATAAGCGTGAGAATGCAGTTTCTTTTTCAATTTCCCACATCAACAATTTGTGTTTTGTAACAGCACATCCGACAATGCTGCATATGCTTTGTGATTTGCTCAGTATAATGAGCTCCTTGGATACAATCTGGCCCGAGCGTGTGACTCCCACTGTTGCAGTCTCACTCGCAGTCTCGGTTTTTAATACAATTTGCAAAAGTCTATCCACCTCGCAGCAGCAGCAGCCGCAGCGGTGAGAGTCTTAAAGAAACCAAGTCGAAGCACAGGGCCCTAAGTTGCTCGAGGGGCTTCTATCTCAATTCTAAGTTATGGGTGCATCAACTATAAAATAAAATGTAATCCTTATACACATGCCAAGTGACTCGTTATACAATGCCAATTAATATTTATAACAGCTATCTTGTCGGTATATCGCTTCTCTCAACTCCACACATCTCTATTTTGTCTACACTTATATAATCTAACGATGTTTGTGTATCGTCTACATAGCTCCAGTCATGTCAATATGACTTATAAGTTGAAAGTGGGTTCTCCGAAAAAATATTCTATGCGTAGAGCCTTTATAGGGGCGCATCCAAAAGTGCACTGAAGCAAGGCTATTGATTACCCCAACATACCTTATAGCACGGCAATATCGACTAACGAGCGTCTCTTTAAATGGAAAGTTCCACACCATGCTGATTGTAACAAGATTTTGAAAGCATTTCGATCCTCAGCAAACACTAATAAATATTGTGTATAACAATGGATACGTTTTAAATGCATTTTAATATCGACAATGGACAGCAGGGTGGTGCACTGGGTAGCGAAGGACCTCGAATTTCTAAATTGATGCATACGCTCCTTCCTTCTGTTGTGCCATTGTTACACTGTTTAATTTCTTTATCTATTATCATTTGATTATGCTGCGGAATCTTCAGTGCTACTGTTTACTCCATGATGATGGTTGGCTGTTGGGACGTGGAATGTCACATTTCTGGCGGGGAAAGAGCCGGAGCTTGTGGAAGAGGTGGAAAAGTACCGGCTTTAGATAGTTGGTTTCACCTCCACACATAGCATTGGCTCTGGAACCAAACTTCTCGATCGGGGTTGGTTCCTCTCCTACTCCGGGGTGGCC
This sequence comes from Mordacia mordax, assembly GCA_036362905.1. Taxonomy (NCBI): domain Eukaryota; kingdom Metazoa; phylum Chordata; class Hyperoartia; order Petromyzontiformes; family Petromyzontidae; genus Mordacia; species Mordacia mordax. The sequence goes on along the minus strand of JAZEWT010000017.1, from coordinate 316,550 downwards.
CCCGGTAAGCGGCCCAGGGCAGGAGTGCGGATACTCACAAACCTCCGGCTTGGTGCTGCAGAGTTGGAGTTTTTTCCCGGTGGACGAGAAGGTCACCTCAATGAGACTTCGGGTCTCAGAGAGGAATTCGGCCTTCTTGGAGAAGGCTGCATTCGGCCTTCTTGGAGACAGTTGGTGCGGTGTTCAATAGGGTTCCATCTACTGATTCCATAGTCCTACTGGAAGACTTCAATGCACACGTGGGGAACGATGGAGATACCTGGAGAGGCGTGATTGGGAGAAATGGCCTCCCCGATCTAAGCGGTGAGTTG
>JAZEWT010000017.1:277269-316090 GCA_036362905.1 Mordacia mordax | reverse complement strand
AACCTAAGCGGTGAGTTGTTACTGGATGTCTGTGCTAGCCATGGATTGTCCATAACAAACACCATGTTCAAACACAAGGAGGCTCATAAGGGTACTTGGTACCAGAACTCCTTGGGTCGAAGGTCAATGATCGACTTTATAGTTGTTTCAGCAGATCTAAGGCCGTATGTTATGGACACTCGGGTGAAAAGAGGGGCAGAGCTGTCAACTGATCACCACTTGGTAGTGAGTTGGATCCGACGCACAGGGCGCCTGCCTGATAGACCAGGGAGGCCTAAACGAGCAGTGAGGATGGTCTGGGAACGTTTGGCAGAGTGCTAGGTGTGCAAGGATTTCAACTCCCACCTCCAAAAGAACTTCTCCTGCATCTCGGGAGAAGGCAAAGACATTGAGTCCGAGTGGCTCTTGTTCAAGACCTCAATTGCTGAGGCGGCTGTGAAAAACTGCGGCCTTAAGGCAGTGGGTGCCTGTCATGGCGGCAACCCTAGAACCCATTGGTGGACACTATCGGTGAAGAAAGACGTCAAGTCGAAGAGGAGGCTTTCCGAGCAATGCTTGTGAATCGCTCTCCTGATTCCATTGAGAGGTATCGAGTGGCCAAGAGGGTAGCAGCTAAAGCGGTTGCTGAGGCAAAAACTCGGGCATGGGAGGAGTTCGGAGAGGCCATGGAAAATGACTTTCGGACGGCTTCAAAGATGTTCTGGCAAACGATCCGGTGCCTTAGGAGGGGTCGAAGGGACGTCGCCCAAGCTGTTCTCAGTGAAGGGAGGGGAAACACTGACCTCTACTGAGGAGATAGTTGGAAGGTGGAAGAAACACTTTGAAGAACTCCTTAACCCGGTGGACCACGCCCACCTTCCAGGAGGCAGCGCTTGAAACCTGCAGTGCAGTCGGGTCCATTACTGTGGCTGAAGTCACTACTGTGGTCAATGACCTCCGGAATGGTAAGGCTGTAGGCGTGGATGAGATTCGTCCAGAGATGTTGAAAGCACTGGACAGTGTTGGGGTGTCGTGGTTAGCGCGCCTCTTCAATGTTGCGTGGAAAGTGAGTTCCGTGCCTCTGGATTGGCAAACTGGGGTGGTGGTCCCCATCTTTAAGAAAGGGGACCAAAGAGTGTGCTCCAACTACAGAGGGATCACACTCCTAAGCATCCCAGGTAAAGCCTATGCTAGGGTTCTGGAGAGGAGACTTCGATCATTAGTCGAATCACAGAATCAGGAGGAACCATGCGGTTTCCGTCCTGGCCGTGGAACCATGGGTCAGCTCTTTGCTCTCTCACAGATTATTGAGGGGTTATGGGAGCTTGAAAACCGAGTCTACATTTGTTTTGTAGATCTAGAGAAAGCCTATAACCGTGTGCCCCGAGATTTACTGTGGAATGTGCTGCGGGAGTATGGGGTGCCGGTATCTCTTTTGAGAGTAATCCGGTCTCTCTGTTCCAATCGCGAGAGCTGTGTCCGTATACTTGGCGTGAAGTCAAATTCGTTGAATGTGGCCGTTGGTCTCCGCCAAGGCTGAGTCTTGTCTCCGCTCCTATCCTATTCGTGATTTTCATGGACAGGATCTCAAGGTGCAACCGGGGTATGGAGAGTGTCCAGTTTGCGGGCGTGGAGGTGGCATCGCTGCTGTTTGCAGATGACGTTGTTCTTCTCGCCTCATCAGATTGTGACCTCCGACGGGCACTCGAGAGTTTCAAGGCTGAGTGTGAAGTGGCTGGGATGAGAGTCAGCACCTCCAAATCTGTGGCTATGGTCCTCCCACGGAAAAGAGTGGGTTGCCCTCTTCAGGTGAGGGGAGAGCAGTTGCCCTTAGTGGAGGATTTTAAATATCTTGGGGTCTTGTTCACGAGTGATGGTGAGCGGGAACGTGAGGTTGGCCAGCGGATTGCAGCAGCGTCTGTAGTGATGCGGGCACTGTACCGGTCCGTGATAGTGAAGCAGGAGCTTGGTCTTAGAACAAAGCTCTCGGTTTACAGGTCAATCTATGTCCCTATCTTCATCTATGGTCATGAACTTTGGGTAATGACCGAAAGAACGAGATCGCGGATACAAGCGGCAGAAATGTGGTTTCTCCGCAGGGTTGCTGCGTTCACTGTCCGTGACAAGGTGAGGAGCACAGAAATCCGGCAGAGCCTCCGAGTAGAGTCGCTGCTCCTCCGGATTGAGAGGAGCCAGCTGAGGTGGTTCGGGCATCTGATAAGGATGCCCCCTGGAATGCTCCCCTGGGAAGTCTTCCAGGCACGGCCCACTGGGTGGAGACCTAGGGGCTGACCCAGGACACGCTGGAGGGATTACATCCTTCGGCTGGCCTGGGAACGCCTGGGAATCCCCCAGGAAGAACTGGAATCTATTGCTGAGGTAAGGGATGTTTGGTCCCACTCTCCTTGGACTGCTGACACCGCGATCCTCACCAGGACAAGCGGTTTAGAAAATGGATAGATGGTTGGAGTTTCATCTCTGTACAAGTTCGTGTTGTGAGTTTGCTTATTTGTCCACTCTAAATGTCAGTGATTACTCTTTTTATTACGGTCAGTTTCATTTTACATAGATAGTTGCTGTACGTTTATCTGCTCCTTGGTTTTATGCGTCGTCACGTCGATCAATTCGAACCTTTGTTGTGTCACTGGAATCCCAGCTCACGGGTACTTTCTGCTATATCAACATCTGTCAAAACATCTATATGTCCTAGCTCGGGTGCCTGTGCGCATGCTTTTCCCGTGGGTACTCCTAAATTGCCCCTAGTGCACTGCGGTGGCCTGGTGTCCCATCCTGGGTATGGCCTTGGTTCTAGCTCGCTGTGACCGTGAATAGGGTTATAAGCGGATACTTGCAATGAATGGATAAACATTGACAATACCGAGAGGAAGCCACGTGGCTCGTTGGTCAGAGGGCTGAGTTGGCAACGCTGAGAGCCTCATTTAAAGTCCAGACAGCTAGCTTCCTGTGATTAACTGATGGCTTGGGGACACTTTCATTCAACAGTGGATAGATGCCGGCTGATGACAAGTGATTTAAATATGTTAGAAGGTGCGTCATACTGGTCGAGATGGCCAACAAAAGAAGCAAAACGTAATCTGACAGTCTAACTTGCAGAGTGTCCGATTTGGCTAGGTTTTATTTAAAACTACATTTCATAAATAATAATAATTGTATTTATGAAGCGCTCTTCACCCGAGGGTCATAAAGCGCTTCACAGAGCTGTGGAGAGAACAACATGTCAACAACAACGGCCAAAGAACAGAAAATTAGTAGCGATAACATTTTTGTTTTTTTTTTAATATACACATCATTGCAGAACAACAAGTAAAATATGATCAGACTTTTAACTATAATTTGAAAATGCTAAATTATCAGTGAATATCATACATATATTGGGAAATGGTTTAATTTAACATTTATTGTATAAGAATAATAATAATAGCATTTCTCTTATATACATTATAACTATAACGCTTTTTACCAGACAAAGCGCTGCACAAAGCTCTGGAGAGAACGACATGTTAGCAACAACAACGACATATGAACTGCAAATCAACAACATTTACAAAAATTGTAACCTACATTGGCCTACATTGGCCATGTTAAGAATCACATACTTAATCCCCAGGGCAATGAAAGCCTCCTGCACGGTGATAGTCGCACTGATTGCTTGACCATACTTCATGGGGTGAGAGTATTTGCTGGTGGTGTGGTAAGTTGTGGTGGTGCGGGTTCCACATTTTCAGAGTAGGTTGTGGCTCAGGAATGTGGCACACAGGTGGAACCGTGACTTCATGTATTGTGTGCCGAACAACAGACTCAGAAGTTGGGAGAGAAATCCTAACGGTTCCACCGTTCTGTGTGTGTGTTTATGAAGGAGAGGCGGGAGTTGTGCACGATGGAATGTGTGTACGTATGCGAAGGCAGAGGCGACATCTGGACCGCACTGTGGCACAGTGAGTAGCACTTCAGTCTCATAGCAAGGTCAGGGATTACAGCCTCTGTGCCTTTGTGCGTGGACTTTGTATGTTCTCCCTGCCTCCGTGTGGATTTTCGTCAAGTGCTTCGATTTCCTCCCACCTATCAAAGATATGTCTTCTGACGAGAGTGCCCTCCCCCGGTAGCCAGCGATGGACTGCCGCCGTACCATCCTGTCATATGCCCTGTGTCTGTCGGGATAGAGGTAAGGTGCCCATACAGCAGCAGCCCAGCCACCTCAACTGAGTTAATCTGCCGGGACTGAGCTATATAATAACAACGGCACAACCATTACAAGACTTGTATTTTAAGAGGGTTTCTGCCCTAGCAACAATTGTTTACATTTTGAAAAGCCCATTTAGTCTAATGGATTTGCCAGAGGGCGGCGCGGTGGCCCAGTGGTTAGCGCTGACGCCTCACAGCAAGAAGGTCCCGGGTTCGAGTCTCTCGGCTCCGGTGCCTTTCTGTGTGGAGTTTGCATGCTCTCCCCGTGTCCGCGTGGGTTTTCGCCGGGTACTCCGGTTTCCTCCCACAGTCCAAAAGCATGCTCCTGGATAGGTTGATTGGCTCGGAGACTAAAATTGTCCCGCAATGCCCGGCGATGGACCGGCGTCCCGTCGTCGGGTGTATTCCTGCCTTACGCCCTGTGTTTCCGGGATAGGCTCCGGCTTCACCGTGACCCTATATAGGAATAAGCGGTTTCAGATAATGAGATGAGATGAGATTTGCCAGAGTCGCCCCACTGAAAACGAACAGGGAGTCTCTGTAACGTGTTTTGGGAGGCACCGTGTCGCAGTAAGTAGCGCTGTCGCTTCACAGCAAGAATTCCCTAGTTTGTTTCCCGGCTCGGGTGCCTTTTTGTGTGGAATTTGTGTGTTCTCTCCCCGTGGCCGGGTAGGTTTTCGACAGGCACTCCGTTTTTTTTTTCCCACGGTCTAAAGACACGCTGTTACTTATGTTAGTTGGCCTGCTGAGTAAATTGCTCTTAAAAGTATGCCCTGTGATGTACTGGCGTCACACCCTTGGCATTCCTCCGCCTTGCGTCCTCTGTTGGCCGAGATAGGCTCCGGCTCCCCTGCGATCCCGTACAGGATTAAGGTGTTTTGATAATGAATGAGTGAATGTAACGTGTTTCATTCCTGTTTGTTTCTTCAAGCTGTGTGTGTGATTACGCCACGGAAATGCACACGAGTAAATGATGCCGTTGTGGTAAATTGGCCATCTTCATCGTCTAAACTAGTCTGGCCCATAAAATATGACCCCAACATCATCTATTCATTAGTAACAATTCACAGCTACTCCTTTAATTTGGCCCCAGGGGAAGGTTGATAGTATATGTAGGACGAATGATGCATTCATCATAACCTTCCACGTTCTTCCTGCTGCTGGATGAAGGGATGATCAAAGTATCACCATCATTCAGCGTCACGATGCCACAATTCTCGTCACTTCTGCTCGTGAGCTGACTGTCGCAGCCGCCACTCAGCCGAGTGCTTGCTCTCGTGCTGCATTCCTGGCAAAGCCGTGACGAGTCTGTTCATTGAGCCACATGTTCCTCGTCCTGTCAGCGTAATTACAACCTTTGTACGCATCTTCGGGCACACTTTTCAGTTTTAACTCTATTTTCTTCGCCAGTGTGCTCGCCTGTGAGCTTACAACGAATATTGTTACCTTGTCGACTTATACCGGTGCAGCGACAATTCAACAAATGGCAAGTAAATTGTCATGTTGTTAAAAAAAAAATCCGCCTAACGTGGCTGTGTTGGTCCACGATACTTGGTGAGAGGCATGGTGAGCCTTCATGCTGCAGGGCACCTGGAAGATCGAGAAAATTGTTCGATCGTGAGGTGAATGAGCCGCGCGAACCACATCTGGTTGGCAGGTGCCGTCAGCAGCATGCGAAGACCACTTAGGCTGCAGTTAAGGCCAACGTGGCAAATTCATCGGCCTGGCAATACAAAAAATAGCCTGCGTGGCAGAAAGGGCAAAGAGCTGCTGACAGCTTGAAGAGATAAATTGATACTTGGGTTGGATGTACTTTGAATGTTGTCCGTGTTTTATATAGAATGGCATATGTTGAATTCATAAACCATGTCAATAGGCATGTAACAAGTCATCTATCTCATGATTTGATAAACTGTCGATATATTTTGTAAATATTGCTGCTCTGAAAGTATTGTTTGTTCAGTTTCGTTTTCTCTAATCGCGAATGTGCAACATTAGCATCTCATTTCAATATCTTAATGAAGCCTTGCAAGCATGCCGCAGTGGATACATGTAGACAACACAGGCGATTTTAATTTTTGAGACAATGCACCATTGCATTCCTGTAATGTAGTGGAATTTATTTAGTACAAACGTTATATGCTAGAAGTACACGTACAATACCTTTAATGTTTCAGATTTCTGGCTGACCATATATTCTATGCATCTCTCCATAACTGGTCAACGACCAGTGCAGAGTATCCGTTTGCCCATCTGTAGATTGAATGGAATATGGACCATACACAGCACATCCATCTAGTAGAGGACAGATTGCTTGGTTTAGTTTCAAACTGATGAAATTAATCATGAGACAGAATAAAAAAAGCCCATCACCTGAAAGCATACTATCCTCTCGATATTTTAAATTAAAACCATAAATTGTACTGTAAGTTCATCTTAAGTAAGGCATAGCAAAAAAAGGCAAATTATTGAGAAAAAGGCTAAATTAAATGTATTGTATAAATTGATATACATAAATATCAATAATGGCTTTTCAAAATCAATATTACTTTGAATGATCATGTTTTAATCTCAGAATACATTTTTTTTTCCCATTCTCAATATAGGTCATGCAAAAGATGTATAGCTATTCACAGCATGAAAAATACATTGGATTATGAAACGCTACTTTCGGATAGATGGAAACAGGAACATTTCCATGTATCACCCAGTGCAATTTGTCTGTTAAAAAAAGGGTTCGTGAGAGGGTGTGTGCATGCACACACACACATTTAAAATTGAGTAGACTAGAAATGCATGTATAATTGAATATTGGCAATGATAACAGAGGTCCTGTTTTCAGACATATGCACCACTCTCTCCCACTGTATAATAAGTCACCTGCGTCTACAGAGATTTATATTTTTTTGAAAATTTCCACCGTGGGTCACATGTCATCACAAGATGAATGGTCGAGTATTGCAGCAGCTCGTTGTTTTTCTTCTTCAAAAAAAACTGTCTCTTGCCTCAGTGTCTTTGGTTACAAACAGAACTTTGAGTGAATATCACATGTGCAGTCGCACATTGTCCAGTGTAATAGTGTCATTTTTCCATGGTCGTTCCGCGATGCACGTGTAAAGGCGTCGGGTAATTCTTGTAACACATTCATTTATTGCTCACGAACACATACAAACCCACAGCATTACCACATTAGGTAAATCACTCTGTTCCAGCACCAAACTCCCCGTCCACTGGCTTGTTTTATCGTCTTCTCAACCTTTCTAGAACTATGCCCTTCGTTTCCCCCTAACGGTCCTCCAACTGACCCCTCAATTACATTTCACTTTTCCCGGGCTCATCCAAACTAATCTCTGCGCCAATCTGATTTGAGTGTTTCAGCACCCTCCAATCACATTGTGTGCTCAATACGTCACCTCTCTGTGACAGATCGCCAATGGGAATTGAGCGCGTTATTTGAACTCTGAAATCGTTACTCTGTGAGTAATGATTATATATTTACTTAATGGGGTTCGCCTCTGAGCGTCCCTCAAACACACGTATAAACTCATGTATGTGTGTATGTGCGCTAATACGTGTGAGGTGCGTCATGGAAAAACTTGATAAGCCACAATATCTTTGTGTCGAAAGAAGGCGTCTTCTTTTGAGCAAAATAGATTAGATGAACAAAAATGTTAAATTATTACGTCCATGGTGGACCTCTCTATGGAGAGAGGATGCAATAAAAAAACTATCAAATGTGGATTTTAAGTGTTCCAATGAAGCCAGCATGCATTATATATACATGTATTATAGCGATTTTATAGAATACCCCGTCATGTGAGCAATAGCTTGTATATGCTTTTAAATTGGTAATAAAATGTACGAATTGACAACTTTAATTAAACTTTTTAAATAATAGGCCCTCATTCCATTGTGTCGACAATGGATTGTGTACTGGGTTTAGTCGAATGTTTACTTTAGTGAACATGTTTTGAAAAACCAGAAGTTTGTATTTAAGCTCTACGTATGATATTTAAATTATTAAAATTGTTTGCAATACAGATTTTGTTGTACTGTAACGAAAAATGACACAGAAACTTCTGAAGGGTTATGAAAAAAGAACATAAAAATGCATTGCGTACTATATACATTTTGTGGCTGATTCGTAAACCAAAGTCACACATTCAAAGCCATTTCCTACTCAAATGGACATTTATGTAGTGATTATTTCACATCTACAGTCCTGATTTAGCAGTGGAAAGTGCACATTCTTATGCCGAGGAAAAGTTTATCCGTAGGATGACCACTGTTGATATGTTATGACTGAATGCGCATTCTGTAAGGAATGGACATAAGCTACATTTTTCACATCTCATCAGCCCCCTTTTTTATGTGGGGTTTCTCTGGTTCTCCTCCCTCATGCCACTCATTACTGGTATTAACCCAACTTCCAAATGTATGAACCCTCCTGGTAAAGCGTGGCGACTTCGTGAAGCTTGACTGGATATTTAACTGGCATTCATTTTAAGTCTGCGAGAGGATGCAAAGGCTGAGACAGTGGTGCGGTGATTCGTACATTACAAACTCGGTAACCTCAGCTATGATTCCACATCACAGCAAACGCCAGTGATGAGTGATACATGAACGAGTTTTGGCCATTCCCGAGGGTAGACTCAGCCTTAAAATGAGTAAGTCCTGTACGTGTGTAGAGGAGACAAGGGTGTCAGGGTGTGGTGGTGGCCAAATCCCACCCGTGACCGTGCCAGGCCTTAATCATTATCTAATATCAGAACTTGCTCCATCTGTTTATGGAGGCTGGCAGGGAGGTTATACTTGTTTTTATGTCTCATCTCATCTCATTGTCAGAAACCGCTTAGTCCTGTGAGCCGGAGCCTATTCCGGCAGACACAGGGCGCAAGGCAGGATATACCCCCGATGGGACGCCAGTACATCACCAGGCACTACGGGCAATTTAGTCTGCAAGCCAATTAACCTATGCAGCAGCATGTTGTTTGGACTGTGGGAGGAAACCGGAGTGCACGGCGAAAACCCACGTGGACACGAGGAGAACATGCAAACTCCACACAGAAAAGCACCCGAGCCGAGATTGGAACCCGGGACCTTCTTGCTGTGAGACAACAGCGCTACCCACTGGGCCACCGTGCCGCCCTTGTTTTTATGTATGTGTGCGATTTTATATGTGAAAATGTGCATAGTGTACGGGTGTATAACATCATTGCTGTTTCAGCAAATTAAATGGGGGAAAATGCTTCATCACCACATGAATTATCTGAACAGATGCCTCTGGGAAACATTAGCGTAGATTCCCCCTAGGCTAGTTGTTTTTGTCCTTTCAAAGATTACAGCCAAAACCTTTGTTCAACTCATAAAATCGTACTGTTCGTGATATAAATGTTTCATTTTTCCCCAAACTTGACATTCAAAAATGCCATTGCCGCCCAATAACATACAATTGACACATAGCCACCTTAGTCCAGGAAAAAAATAAATCTCGGTGGAATTACCCCGAGAGAAAAAAATATATAACCGAAGCACATTCCCATTGTGAGTACCACCAGGGTTTCCCGACTGGCTTATCATTTGCCAGTGACACGGGCTATGCTGGGCGCGCATAATCCGTGCTTATGTAGAACACGGGGCTAATCAAATTGCTGCGCGACGCGGCCCTTTAACAGAAAGCAGCTGTTCCGCTCGGCCTAACGCAATAACCGCTTATGAGTCTCTTTATCTTCCTCTCGCTTGCCCCCGACAGCCTTTAATGTCTCTTCATAAAACACGGCACTCGAAGAGCGGCGAGCAAATCAAGCATGAAGTCAATAACGCGGAGGATATTAGTTTGCGCTGAATAAGTCATCACGGGTCCACGAGAAATAAACGGAGCTACTCCCAGCTCGTGCTCCGGCCCCCTTCCCCTCTCTCCCGCCACGGTGATCGCTGCCACCAGTCCCCCGCAATCAGTCAACTCGCGGATCTGCAAGAGGATCTGTGTTTACGCGGCGGCAGGGATGAGCGCTGCCTCTCCCCTCTCTCTTTCTCTCTCTCTCTGTGAGCGGTGGACTTATCTCATCTCTCATTATCTGAAACCGCTTAATCCTATATAGGGTCACGGTGAGCCGGAGCCTATCCCGGAAACACAGGGCGTAAGGCAGGAATACACCCGACGACGGGACGCCGGTCCATCGCCGGACATTGCGGGACAATTTTAGTCTGCGAGCCAATCAACCTATCCAGGAGCATGCTTTTGGACTGTGGGAGGAAACCGGAGTACCCGGCGAAAACCCACGCGGACACGGGGAGAGCATGCAAACTCCACACAGAAAGGCACACGAGCCGAGAGATTCGAACCCGGGATCTTCTTGCTGTGAGGCGTCAGCGCTAACCACTGGGGCGGTGGACTTATGACGAGAGTAATTAAATCGGAGAGCGCCTCAACGAGTAATTGACTCTCCTTATTAATATTAAAATTTGAGAGGGGGCGGAGGGGATATAAGCGATCGCTATGGGTAGCTAATGTAACTGTGCAGCACCGAGATATGAAGGGCACTTGTGGCAGCTGTTCGAATGCGGCCACCCCACAAAGCGAAAGGCGACTGCTGGTGGAATGGTTTTATTAGTGGAAAACATGTTTGCGATTCTGTGATAATGTTTGTTTCGAGCATATGTAATCCTGCTGTGGAGTGACCTGTGGACTATTCGCGTCTGTGTGCTCGCTGGGGCTCTCGGTGTTGTCAGCAGCATCGTTTTATTGCCGTAATACGAGACCGTGTATCCAAAACGATTTTGAATTCGGAGGTGTACTTCATGTTTCAGCACAACTCCAAAAAAAGTAATTTAAATCGGTGCCTGTAGTCCCATTCTCTAGGTTGCAGAAGATTACTTCATCATTCTTTCAGGCCCAGTGGAGCAATTTTTCAGCAACTTGTAGAAAAGTAATACAGGGACTATAGTTTGTAAAAACATTGATGTCAAATGATGAATTGACACTGAAAAAGTAAGTGCCCTTGTAGTGCAGTGTCTGTTCAGATGATGAGAGAAAATATTCTCTCTGATGAATAGTGTGAATAAATATATTTCTTAACACTAATTGTAAAATTATTACTTATTGGTAGCCTAAGAGGTGAAATGGAGCCCATAGTGACAATAAAATTTTCTGTACAAAAATCTGTATTTGAACTTGGGTCGTTTTAGACCCACACTGGTGTACTTTCATCGAATTCATGTTCCTCAAAGGACTGCTAGAATTGAAAACCAGCGAAATACACAATTACATTGGCATCCTCCTACCACACATTTATGATGAAAAAAGGCTCGTATAACCGTATGCAACCGCTATATTTTAGGCTTGTGGCTGCACCAAGTTGGATAAGGGATGCAATCTTAGCTGTTGGGCGTTCGACGTGGCCTTGAGTGATATGTGCAATATTTTCCCACTGATGGACTATGGCTAATGAGAGGGCCTCGGGCTATGGAACCCACGGCCGATTTATAAACTTTTCTCAATAATCCTCAAAATTTCTGCGATTTGCTCTCTCGCGGGATATGCCTTGCTTTCCCAAATGAGAACAGATGCATTTTCACGGGCCATTGTAAAATTGTATAAAGACTTCCTTGCAGAGTTGTCAAAATGTTATGCATGGATATCTTTCACTAATATTCCCACCACAACTCTCCCTGCATGGAGCTGGGTTAAACACAATTGCATATAATTTAACACGAAAAAATATTGTTTTTTTTCTCTGCATGTTATGCCAAGATAATCATCTACTCAACAATTCGTCAAATTCTCCAACAAAATTAGGGTCCAGTAAGGAATTTCTTACTGTTCACAACTGCAACTGTGCTTCCACAAAGTATAAAATGTTGTCAAGGTAGGTTAAACACTATATTACGTGATGGATCGGTACAATACTTCCTAATGATAAACGTATATAGTGGTTCGCACACTACGGCAAAGCATATTTCCAGAGTTCAGCGACGCGTAGCGCAGTGGGTAGCACTGTCGCCTCACAGCAAGAAGGACCCGGGTTCGATTCCCGGCTCAGGTACCTTTCTGTACAGAATGTACGTGTTCTCTCCCCGTGCTCGCGTGGGTTTACGCCAGGTACTCCGGGTTCATCCCACCGTTCAAAGACACGTTGCTGCTTAGGTTAATTGGCCTGCTGAGTAAATTGCCCCAAAAATGTGCATTGTGATGTACTGGCATCACATCATGGGTATTCCCCGGCCTTGTGCCCTCTGTCGACCGGTATAGGCTCTCCGCCCCTCCTCTCCTGGCCAGCATGGTGACGCATAACTGAATAATCTCCAGGACTAACACGAGGAGGCTTTCGATAAAGGGCTGTAAATTATGATGCAATTCAACAACAAAATAAGGGATAGGCACTTAGTATATCATGTGATAATATTTTACAATTTGCAGAGACCATAGGAAAATGAAAAAAAAAACACAAAAATAGACATATACTTGTCCAGTATGCCACTGATATTGAAAGGAGCCTCGTGATGATTAATACGACAAGTTGTGTAATATATTAATGTATTTAACGATGGTAATGTAGAATAGCAATGTTGTTGATGCAATATGTTATGGAAAAGTAAATTGCAGCTTATAACAAATATCCACTGTTCAGGCGGCAACACAATACAATCATTGAGTGAGTTGGTGTAAATCAGAAAACATATTCCTGAAAGTTCATTAAAGTAGAAGTCAGAAAATTCATACGTGCTCAAGAAGATGCTTATCAACATCTTAAAGTTATTTGGCACCAATGGCTTTCTATACGAAATTATATGTTTCTGGTAAAACATGTTTCCATTTCCCCATTTTTAAATACTATTAATATTCCTTTTTTCTTTGTAAATGCCGTATTTTTATGTAAAGAAACAAATTAACCATGAAAATGCTAATGTTGTATATATAAAAAGAATAATGGCAAATCTGTCATTGCTGAGTAGGTTATGTGAATGTGATTGAAGTGATTCATAAGTATATAACCCACATGCCAATGGCTAGCCTTTATTTTTGAGACATTAAATTTAATATATTGAAGAATTATAGCCATAATGTTGGGCCTAGCACAGTCATAATACAGCTTGATATACTGAAATGATCATGACTGCACAGTAGACCCTTAAATACTGCAAGTGTCAGAAATTTGCGAGGATTATTTGACTTTTTTTAAAGGTAGTGTAACTTTATGTTATATATTATCATATGCTCATATTCTATTAAATTTAAATGCAATGTATTATTTCTTGGGGGGCAAAATGCAAATCGTCACATCTCCTATTTGAACAATATACGAGATTCCCATTGTTATTGTAAGCCTTCGTGAAGGATTTGAATTACAACAATCAATATGACATAGAAACATACAACTAAAAGGTAAACGAAATTAAGACAGCATTAGTCTTGATACAAAATGTAGTCCAAAAGCATGCTTCTGCATAGGTTGATTGGCTCGCAGACTAAAATTGTCCCGCAATGCCCGGCGATGGACTGGCGTCCCGTCGTCGGGTGTATTCCTGCCTTGCGCCCTGTGTTTCTGGGATAGGCTCCGGCTCACCGTGACCCTATATAGGATTAAGCGGTTTCAGATAATGAGATGAGATGAGAAAATAAATTATACAAAAATAAATTACAATAACAGTAATGAAAGGCTGAATTGGATTAATTAAACACGATACTGCACTAATTTTAAGCGGTTCTACCATGGTGTAAATCGTATTGTTCTATATAAACCAAATTCTTTAGAGAGCTGCATGGCTCCATAATAATGGACTCCAGAAAATGAGTTCAATTCCGTACTGACTAACCTGGTGAAACCTTGTCCAGCAACCCCACGATCAACTGAGCTTGGCGAGACCTTCATCCAGCAGTGGATTAATAAAGGGCTGCAAATATTATAATTATATGAACTGGGGTGTTCTAATGAAGGTATTTGAGAGGCAGAATAATATTAGAATCCATGAAAACAATCCCTCGAGAGTATGCTTTTTGGGAGCATTATTTTTTAGGAGACCATCGATGGCCTTTAAATGAGCTGGTTTAAGGTCACAAGGTTTGGCAAAGAGAAGCTCAGTATTTTCTTAATCTGACCATAGAATGCAAAAAACAGAGGATGCGCATGGAGGGCACTCAGAAATTACGTCACTGTCAGCAGAATTCCTCATTTATGAAAGGGTTTGCGTTCAGTGGCGCAGGTTCGGTTGAAGTGGCGTTACCTGTGCTGAAATGCACGTAATGGATTTTTTTTTTAATCTACTGTGTTCGTATTCACAGATAACTATCGTAATATAACATTTTCCATTGAAAGCAGAACGCTTGCATATTAAAAAAAAAGGCAACTTTTATCTCACCCTTGGGTATAGTATGTGTGAACAAGCAATTTTCTTTATAAAAATGAATCTCTGCCATGTGCCTTTCAGCATTCATATGCAGCCATTGCGCATGATTATGCTATCACGATATCAAATGCGAAAATCTCTCGGGGATTTAATTCCTCTCCGTGAAATACTGCACCGTGGTCTTGCGGTGGCCATGAAGTTTTAATCACATTACAAGCTAATTATTCAAATCATTGCACGCTCTCATACACCACAACGATTACGGTTTTTTGAAGAGAAAAAAACGTGCAAAATAAAATAAATCCGAAGCACTGACACCTACAGCGGCAAAATATTCCAAATAATGCAAAAAATATGATTTCATTTTGACAAATACTGCAGTTTTAATGTTGCTGGGCATTTCGGATGTTATTTGCTTGTCAAGCCGTGGCGATAAACGTGAAATCTGACAATAATACGTCTCACGGCGATTCTCAAAACAATATATTATGTCATAGATCCTGTGGATCAGCATTTATTGCTCTGTCAATGGGTGGGTTTTGCACAAGCCTCCACTTGCTCTGGTTCTACGCAAGGTGTGCGACTACACTCATTTTTAGTAACCGCGGAGAGGTGTCACTTCTTTGCGGGACAACAGCGTGGTTTTGTGAGCGTACCCTCTCATCTCATCTCTCATTATCTGAAACCGCTTAATCCTATATAGGGTCACGGTGAAGCCGGAGCCTATCCCGGAAACATAGGGCGTAAGGCAGGAATACACCCGACGACGGGACGCCGGTCCATCGCCGGGCATTGCGGGACAATTTTAGTCTGCGAGCCAATCAACCTATCCAGGAGCATGCTTTTGGACTGTGGGAGGAAACCGGAGTACCCGGCGAAAACCCACGCGGACACGGGGAGAGCATGCAAACTCCACACAGAAAGGCACCGGAGCCGAGAGACTCGAACCCGGGACCTTCTTGCTGTGAGGCGTCAGCGCTAACCACTGCGCCACCGCGCCGCCCATTTACGAGATTACATTTGACGCAATTCAGCTGATGTTAAAATGTTTTCATGAAGTGTGTTCTTGTATTTCTTTGGATAAATTAAACTTGTCTGAGCATCAAAACACCAAGCTTTTGTCAAGCATTGTGTGATTTCAAGTGATTCAAATATATTTTCATGGAGGTTAAAGAACCTATTTCCACCGGCCCAGTGCAATCACTATGGAAATGTGAGATGACATGAAGTGATTGACACGATGATGGCACTGGTTGAAGTCACTTCCTGGTAAAATGTGAATGTTTCAGAGCTGTCATTGCTTTGCAACGTCACGCCTGACAAAAGGGCCTTCACTAGAGGAAGCGCTGGAGAGGGTATTTGGCCTATTCTTCCCCACTCGTCAACTGTGTTGTCCGTGGTGTTACAACATTTTACCCCTCTGCGCACGACCCTGCAAATTGACCAAGTGTGCTGCTTGATGAGTGCTTCGAAAAGCTGCTCTCTCGGCGCCTGAGGATGCCTCGAACGTGTGAGGCGAAACGTCGCGAGGAGAGGAGGGGAAGCGAACGACGCGGCTGTCCCCAGAGAGAGCAACATTTCGAAGCAATCATCAAGTGTGGTGCATCCACTTTTGCTGCTGGAATGACAAAGGTGGGGGCTTTTTTTAAAGAAAGTTGTTGCTACGACTGGCTTAACGGGATATTGAATTGAGCTATCCACATCTGTATTGTAAAACCATGGTTCTAACCACTGCACCACAACAGCATTCCCTCTGCACGAGCAAAGACTCTTAATACTGTAATCAGCAGTTAAATAAGCGGTGGGTTACGACGGGCTATAAATTACTTATTGCAAGTGGTGAATTAAACCCATTCTGGAAATTGGTGAGTTGATGTTAGAGGTATTACCATGGGGATTTAGTGGTGACGGCGGCCCCTCAAAATAGTTCCGGGCCATTTATAAACATAAATGAGCCATTTATAAGCATGAAGCAGTAAGTGTGAGTTTAAACGGTGCATGAATTAGTGTCACATACGCTTTGTTTGTGGAGGCCTAAACATTAGATGATTATGTATGGGTATGGTTTTTTACTTTCCTTTTTTCTCGCTGTTTGTAAAGGCTAGTCATATTTACATGTTATAGAGATTGTCATAATTGTTATTATTATTAGCTGAGTGATTAATACACTGCACCACAGACCTGACAACTTGAGGTTTGATTACCACCCACAGGTAATGTCATGGGCAAGTGTTATCTGAAACAATCCAGGGTCTAAACTCCACATTTATCAAACCACATTGACCCAGTTTAACGTGAAAACAAACCTCTTTTCATGACAGAACATGTGGAAGGTCATCATCCAATCGTGGATTGACAAACGGCTGCACAATATCACTTGATTTCAAGTTTACATCGTAATAGAATGTAGAATGTTGTCTCAGTGTGTTCTAAATGAGATTTGTTTTGTCACTTGTGAATGCAATACTAGATTAATACACCTTTATTGAGGGTGCTATCATGATATTTTCAGTTTTAATTGCATCCTATGTGCCCTATTGTCGACCTGCACTTGTTTTGGTAATGCATTATACATTTTTAGGAGTTTACTAATGATATACAAAAACATTGGCAGCAATTTTCCTAAGTGTTGAATAAAGTTTGCAGTGTAATCGCTGGCCTCTTTTATGAAGTGCTGGGTGGTCCATCATAGCACTGTGCCGGCAGGTGCCTTGGCATAGAGCTCCGGCACATCCCAGAGCCCCTTAGCAATTGCAAGCCAGGCATCAGTCACTGAAACACATTGCATCCTGCTGGTCACTGTGTACCAATTAAGGTGACGTTGCTTCCTTAATTGTGGATAAAAAATTGTTTTGGTTCAGAGATGTGGCAATTTTTTGTTCTAATTGTTTTTGAATGGTGAGTTTGACTTCAAAATGTTGGATTGTGACACCTGTGCAACCTCTGCGGAATCCAGTCCAATAAGTCTATCGGGATGTGATCTCATGTTCTTAACTACATATCCAGAGTGCACGACAAACTCACAAAGTACCCGATAAGGGTCTCCCTTGGGTTCAGTTCGGAACTGACTCGACCTGTTTCGTTTACGGAAAGCAGAATCGGGTCAGAGAATTGTATCGATGAAGCGTGGATATGAATGCAACCTGAACATCAGCTTACATCCTGGTGATCCAATCAGATTTAAAAAAAAAATCCAATTCCATAGGTGACACCATTCGATTCATAATCTGATTATGCTCTACATATTTTTACACAATAGGCGATCTCGAACGCATAGACAGCTGTTAAAATCCGTTTGTATCACATATAACATATGCTCGCTGCAGGTGTCACGAGCTCATTTTAAAACGATTATTTACCATTTCTGTGGGGGCATGCGTTGTGTCTATAATTTAATGCATTGCAGACAAGTATTGGTGAATCAAACAGGTTTGTGATATGTCCATATCTACTGGGTTTTAATGTGGCCAGGAGATTGCATTAGATCGGGTCAGAGATGCATGGCCACTCTGCCTTTGGCAGGAATTGGCAGAATAGCAAATGGGTCAGGTGGACCTTGAGAATGCAATTTCCTCATCAGGGTTGAGACTCACTCTTACTGTTTCACAGTATCAGGCCGAACTCGCTTATTTTAACCTCTGCCCCTCACAAATATGGGCTTGCTCTGGGCATGGTTGTTTGCTTCCACGCGCAAAATACTCCTTAATTAGAATCGCAAAGATCACAAAGAAAGAGGCTTGATACTTAGTTAAGCTTTAACTAAAAAATATAGGGCATTTCGGAGTTAACGGAATCCGATGTATTTTCTTTAGTTACCAGATCTTGGCCCACAAACTGCTCCCTGGAAGCTTTCTCATCCAAAATCATCCGGGCAAATATCAAATCCCTTGCCACTTTCGCCACTAATTTCTTTAATAACTCACTTCGCTCTGGCATCGTTCCCCCACTATTCAAATGTGCCGTAGTTACCCCTATGCATAAAAAACCTGGCCTCAATTGCAACATCCTTGATAATTATCGCCCCATCTCAAATCTACCATTCATCTCTAAGGTCCTTGAACGTAACGTGCAGTAGCCGCGTAACTCCAAAAAACACGTTCTCAGCAATGACTTCCTTCGATCCCTTCCCATCTGGGTTCAGATTTTGCCATAGTACTGTAAAAGTAGTTGATGACCTATTGGTCGCTGCTGATGACAGCTTGCCAAGTTTTCTTGTCCTCCTGGACCTGAGTGCTGCCTTTAATACCGTTAACCACCCGATCTTACTTAAGCGATTGGAGGGTATGGGGGTCTCTGGCTGTGCCCTGCATTGGCTGAGCTCCTACCTCTCCGACCGGAAGCAGTTTGTCAGTCTCAGAGGACGAAACTCAGATATCCGTCTTGTTTTGTCTCAAGTTCCTCAGGGTTCAGTTCTCGGTCCACTCCTCTTCAGCATCTACATACAACTTCTTGGTCATATCCTGCACAGCCTTAAGCTAAGCTACCATTGCTATGCCGATGACATCCAAATCTATATCCACGCAAAGCCCTCTATCAATGCGTCTGATTTTTGTATGTAGTCCTCACTGTCAACTATGAAGGCCTACGAAGGTAGCTTATTTCCATCTCAGAAATATAGCCAGACTGCGCAATAGCCTGTCACCGATGATGCTGAGAAGCGAAAATACATCTTCATCTCCTCACGAATCGATGACTGCAATGCACTGCTCCCTGGCACCCTTGACTACCTGATCAATCGTCTACAACGTGTGCAGAATGCGGCTGCTTGAGTCCTCACTCGCACACTCATCCACGATCACATATTTCCAGTGCTGATGTCTCTCTACTGGTTATCGGTTAAATCCAGGATTGAATTCAAGATCCTCCTATAACTACAAGGCTGTCACTGGCGCTGCTCCGACATACATCCGTGACCTACTCCAGGCACCCTCCTCAACAACTTCGATCCTCCAATGCGGGCTTGCCGCATTAGCCCAGATCGCACCTCCTTTCGATGGGTGACAGAGAAGACTCTGTCACCTATCTAGGACTGTTGATGCAGGCTCAATGTTGTCATACCGGAACAATGACTCTTTGCCGACCTGCGCCTGCTCGGGAACATTTATTCCTTCCTTGTTCGTTGCAGAATATATATTTTTCAGTTATTTTATGTCCTATAATTTATTGCTACTATTTGACTTTCAATTGAACTGTCCTGGTGTTGTTAACGTGCCACTCTCTCCGCAGCTCTGTGCAGCGCTTTGTGACCCTCGCGTGAAAGCGCTCTAGAAATGCAATTATTATCATTATTATATATGTCTGGTGGAACGCTTTTGCAGTGGTTGATACACCGCGCCATGAACCCAGCGAGCAGAGGTAAAATCTCAGCTCGGGATAACATCAACGAGATGTAAGATCCGAACAGGTGCTGGACACCATCTACCTCGATGAGTGGTTGAACAGCCTCCTATGCAACGCAACAAGCTGATGCCTTTGACCATCAGTGGATTGACATGGCTATATGCACATGATTCATATACGTGTATGTTTATTGTCCGTTCCACCGTGACCTTCTTTGTCCACGGTGTCTGGTCCAATTTAATACGTGCTTAAATGTCTTTACTGGATGTAGCTACGTGTTGTGGTTTCTTTACTTTAAACCAAAATTTGTGGCAAGATTGAGGCGTGTTTAATTTATTTAATGTAATGTGTGCCTCTCGTTTGTATTTCTCCTCCAGATGATTGTTGATGTTGCATTAACCTCGACAGCTCTGACCCAAGCCAGATGTTTGACACATTGGTATACATGGCAGCAGTGAATCAAGGCTATAATGCTTACGCTCATGATGCTCAATTCAATTATCTTCGGTTACAAATGTAAGCGGGAGATGACCACATAAATATACATTACATTTCTTGTGGTGGGCACACATTGTGTGATATATGGACAGGTCTTTACCAACAGCACTGACCATCGAGTGAAGCATGGTCAAACGACCCCTGTGGTGGACATGGTGTTGGAAGGCCTTCATCCCGTAGTAGATAGAACCGTGACAGATGATGATGATGATATATTGTGAACATGATGTTTTATGGTTACCTTTTTTGATGAAATATTGAACATATTCTGGATGCATGTGAAGCAGGTGTGATATTTATTTCGTGATATATTTTGTTAATGCGATCTAATAGTCAATATTCACCATAGCAGTCATGATCAAATCCACTGCTGAGTGAAGGTATCTTGGTGGTGCAACCCATACATTTTCACAATCCTGCGCATGCACTGATCTTATGGCTCCATCTCCAAAGCGGTTGTCCTAATAAATACATTAATTGATTCATTATCGGGGGGGGGGGGGAGACAACTTATCCTGGCCGACAGAGGGCGTAAGGCAGGGGAATACTCAGGATATGACTCCAGTACATCGCAAGGCACATTTTTAAGGGCAATTTACTCAGCAGGCCCACTAACCTGGACAGCAACGTGTCTTTGGATGGTGGAAGGAAAACGGAGTACCTGGCGAAAACCTATGCATGGCAAAAACAAATAAACACCACACAGAAAGGCACCGAGCCAGAAATCGAACCCGGGGACTTTTTTTCTGTGAGGCGACAGCACTACTCACTGCGTCATTGCGCCGCCCGGTTGTTCTAATTGGTTATATTAATTACTATGATCGCAATTCCATTGCTTGTCTTGGCCATTGGACGTCATTCCTTCAAGTAATGTGTCCTGTTTAAGCTCGCGTAGTTTCATAGTCAATATAATGTCCTTAATTTACGTCTCTAAATTCTTCCGTGCATTCTACATTGTCAGCTAATGGCGTGAACGTTTCTGAAGAGGAGACAACCACTGCAGAGATGGATCAAGGAGATAAATTCATGTGCATGGGATATATTGTCGCATTGCAGAACCGAGGCGGACGATGATGATGACATGGGAAAGCCTTTATCAACTAGTGGTTAGACAATGGCGTATGATACTTACATCATGCACACACCACATATGGATGTTTTTTTTTGATTACCCCATTAATGCATTGAATGAACAATTATTACATAATTACGTGCAAAATTATAATAGATCATGAAGTGAGACCAATCCATCTACCAAGCAATTGGTTATCTCATCTCACATCTCATTGTCAGAAACCGTTGAGTCCTGTACAGGGTTGCGGTGAGCCAGAGCCTATCCCGGCAGACACAGGGCGTAAGGCAGGGATATATCCGCGATGGGACGCCAATCCATCTCCGGGCACTGCGGGCAATTTAGTCTGCAAGCCAATGAACCTATGCAGCGGCATGTTTTTTGGACTGCGGGAGGAAACCGGAGTGCCCGGCGAAAACCCACGCGGACACGAGGAGAACATGCAAACTCCACACAGATAGGCACCCGAGCCGAGATTCGAACCCGGGACCTTCTTGCTGTGAGGCGACAGCGCTACCCACTGGGCCACCGCGCCGCACATGGTTATGTGCAATTATAATCAATTCTGGCTTTGTCCTCATCAACATCGATGACCGCAATTCCTGATCAGCTGATGACACAGACCAGCACCTGTCAGAGTGTTGGACAAAGAACAGAAACGAAAAGCAGAGACATAATTGGCAAATGGCACAACAAATTCTCTAACAGACATATCCGGCATGTACATCTGGCTGAACAGTGTGGTGGCATCATCTCACCATAAGTGCCGATTTAAACAGCTGTTTGCCTGCAGATGCTAATCTTTCCCTCTAATGACGAAAAAAAGTGTTCACCGCGCTGTACAAAACCATAAACCTGCAAAAGCAAGATATTTTTGCGGAATTTGAGCAAGTACACTGTTTTTGCTAAGTTACAGGCTAATATTTACACCGTAAGATGCCAATCATTTTGGCAGTCATGCATGCCAAAATGAGATGGGGGGGGGCTTTTTAAAATTAATTATACGTTTAAAAAAGTCCAAATGTTGGACGTTTTTGAAATGAGATGTGATTTTAATTAAAAACGTGTCCCAACTGTGAGTTACAAAGGTTTAATGTGGAACTCATTTCTCGCAGTGCCCTCTCAGAAGTTCATTTTTTTCGAGGCCGAAAATTGTTAAGTTGCCAAAAAGGCAAAGCAACACAACATTATTCAATTACACCACTGCCTATTGGAAGGTGTTTATAGAGGTCTGTGTAATGTGTACCATATCTAAATTGACATAAATTACAATAGATTTTATTTGGTATGTGACAATATATATTTTTAGGAAACAATAATGTGCATACAATAGTTGCGTTTGCACAGTACATAAGGATATTATCTTTGTTTCTTGTTATTTTTCCATAATGAGCCTGTTCCTCAATTGTTAAATGTATTTGCATTTGTTCTACCAGAATGAAAATAAACTACGATACATATAAAATGAATCTCTGCCATTTGTTTATAACTATATGATTGGACCAGTTTGATTAGGCAGGTGGCTGGTAACACGTGTTTTGTCAAAAACGTTTCCCTTCACTGAAGTAAATTCGAATATTTTGGCAGTGCAATGATCTCTTCTGCTTGGACTTGGAGAGGAAAGAGATTTTAAAAATAAATTTTCCCTTTTTTTATATGCAAACAGTATTAAAAATATCCAACTGACAGCAGTATTCCTGCTACATATGAATACCTTTAATACACCAACATCGGTAATATAATTTTATACAATTTTGCAATTGCTGACAGCAATCGTAAATGATTAAAAAACTAAAAATGTGATTTCTGAAAACATGCATTGCTTCAAATAATGCAACAACAATGAAATTGAAATCCAGCTTTAAATGAGTAATATTCTTGAGGATTATATGAGTAAAATCAGCATTTTCCCATTAATACGATTTTATAGTGTTGTATCTTAATTTTTTGTGTACAAGAGATTTTACTTTTAAAAGGTGGAGATTATTCCCATAGGATAAAGGTACTACATGCACGTTATGCACATTTGCTGTTACCACAATACTGTTGCTTCCATGTAGATGCAAGTGTGTTATTAAATGTATGCTTTTCTTCTTTATCATGCTCTGTGCAGCACTTTATGACCCTCGGGTGAAAAGCGTTCTGGAAGTGCAATTGTTATTATTATACTGGTACGCGATTTAATGTTTTGTTTAAACATCAACATGTACGAATATGCATTGATATGCTGCTGACATCCACATGAAAATAAAATGTGCCTCTATAATTTGCAAGGCAATGTGTTCCACTAGCTTACAAACAATAAATTGGCGTGGATATTAGGGTGGCTTAGTATTACAGCGGGCGGCACGGTGGCCCAGTGGTTAACGCTGTCGCCTCACAGCAAGAAGGTCCCGGGTTCGAATCTCTCGGCTCGGGTGCCTTTCTGTGTGGAGTTTGCATGCTCTCCCCGTGTCCGCGTGGGTTTTCGCCGGGCACTCCGGTTTCCTCCCACAGTCCAAAAGCATGCTGCTGCATAGGTTAATTGGCTCGATCGGACTAGCGTCCGATTGTCGGTATATCCTTGCCTTGCGCCCTGTGTCTGCCGGGATAGGCTCCGGCTCACCGCGACCCTGTATAGGACTAAGTGGTTTCAGATAATGAGATGAGATGAGTATTACAGCAAGGTCTCAGCACCGCTGAAAGATCAGGTTTGAATCCAGCATTAAACTAATTAAATGAATTAAACTGAGTTCTCAAAAGTAGTGAATTGACGTGCTCAGCCACGACACAAACGACTGCAACAATAATATTAGCATTAAATTAGATACCGCATTTAATTTAGCTAAATATCAGCTCTGAGTTATTCAAAGTGTACATTTTATTGCCATACGATTAATTTTTTTCTCATTTTGCAAGGCTGGTGGGAACTTGAAAGGATATGGGTGGTAAAGTGGCGCTATCATATCTGCTTCTGTGATGTTCGCTAATATAAAGAGTTGTACATGTACAGTTGTCCTTGAACTGGGAAGTAAAAGGGAGTTAAAGCCATATCCACTTTTATTGGCTGTTACAATTCAGTGACAAATGTAAAGCCAGATATTCATCATGCCTCATAGAGGTGAAGCAACAACAGCCAGTTGTTATCAATATTATTTCCTCTGGATTCTTAACTATCGTCATTTTGTTATACCGCTGCCATTTTTTAAACATGTTCCAAGAAGTAAACAGCAACTTTCTAAAGCAGTAATGTAGGAAAACATCAATACAAGAGCACTTTTGGGAAGATAAGAATGTTTTACAGAACCGTTGAAGGTAATCCTGAAAAAATAATTTTGCGAAGTGAAAGGAATTTAGGCAGGTCCATGGGAAAGTTCTCAATTTTTGGTGGGTTTGTAGCCAAAGAATATCAAGGTAAAAGAACAGAATACAACGTTCAGCTGACTCAATCTGGTTAACAATGGTGTGGGAATTGCAATAAACTTTGCCTTTCTAGGCCTCCACGCGATGCGGTACAGGGCATAGAATGCAATTCAGTGACAGTAGTCCAAGGACAAATAATATTTTGGAGATACTGTCAAGCCACAGTAGTCGAGCTAAAACTCCTTCTGGTGCTTTTTAATTTTATAGATCGGCACAGTGGCCTATGGGGTAGCGCTGTTGCCTCACAGCAAGAAGGTCCCGGATTCGAATCTTGGCTTGGGTGCCTTTCTGTGTGGAGTTTGCATGCTCTCCCCGTGTCCGTGTAGGTTTTCGCCGGGCACTCCGGTTTCCTCCCACAGATCAAAAATATGCTGCTGCATAGGTTAATTGTCTTGCAGACTAAATTGCCCTCAGTGCCTGATGATGGACTGGCGTCCCATCGTGGGTATATCCCTACCTTGCACCCTGTGTCTGCCGAGATAGGCTCTGGCTCACCGCGACCCTGTACAGGACCAAGCGTTTTCTGACAATGAGATGAAATAAGATAAAGAGTTGTTGATTGCTTCCAAAAGCTGCTCTTTCGGGATAGTCGCGTCGATCGCGTTCCCTCTTACCTTCGCTATGGTGTCAACAAAGCATTTATAAAGTGCTCTATTTTCCTGAATGTGACTATAAACTACTTGTGTTAAGAGATCACGCTGATCCTATCAATGAACACATTTTGACCAAGAGGTCGTTTTGTCGAGCCAATCATAGAATGTCCCAACTAGTGTTTCATTGCTGCAATATTCCTAAGGAGATCCTTTTGTTGTTTTTCAATAAATTAAATATGTACGTGAACAAAATCCTGGATCTAGCTACACAAGCGCTGTTCACATATTTTTGACAGTAGGCCAGAGTAAGTTATACCAACATGTTGCCCGATGCAAGGACCACAATATTTGATTCCTTAATGATGTAATTGGTTTTAGAATGAAACCAGATCAAACGAATCATACATGTTATTTCTTTTTTTTATAACAAAACAATCATTTTTTTGTCTTATTTAGTTATTTCGTTTCTATGCCACCCATTGCTCTGAAGCCAAGGCCAGGTTTCTAAAGGTTGTGACCTCATGATATTGAACTTAAAGCATCCTGCTGAAGTAATGCCTTCTGCCTGTACTGCTTGGGTCAGCTTTCCTTTTAGGACTGGAAAGCCTGGAAACACTATTTTAGACATTTATCTGTTACATAAAATATAAGAAATTTGAGTAAAAGAGCTTTGGAGCCACTTCCTTTGCGTAAATAATCCTGTATCCTGTTCAAATTATTTTTGTAAAAGAAATGGCATGGATCTTCAGCAGTTAGTGATGTATACGTGTCTCTTACAACAGGAAACATCACGATATCACTTTCTTTTCAAACAACATTCCATTACGCTTGTCCTATTACCAATTTGCAGCAGTGTTTATTACACGGGTAAATTAGCATTTTGTGTCTGTGGCCCTGAGAACATTCGCATATTTCACCTCCACCAACCAGGGTTAGGGGGGGGGGGCTTAGAGCTCATTGATTTTATGCTGATGTTTGTACAAAAGCAAAGCGTCCACCGCGTTAAAGGTAAAGGGTAGGAGAGCTTGCTCTCCACAAATCCCGGCTGGTTCAATCCTCTCCGGCGTACTTTGGGAGGATGCATGCAAAATGATTGTTTGAAAAGCCTCATTAAGAGGAACTCTCCACCGGGCAGCTTTGTGCGCCTTCCCTGAAATGACTGGCCCAGACCTACCCGCCTCAACGCAAACAATAATTCAATTAATCATTCGAAAGGATGACAAATTGCACTGCTCCAACGGGGCAGCTCGTTTCACATTTGTCTTACATCAGCTAAAGAATATTTGGAAATCTGCTTTGCACATAAGAAAAAATTTATGGCCAATCAGCCATATGGTTCCAATCGGGCTGGCTTATATACACACACACACACGCACATTTTTTTCACCAAGCGTAACACAATGCGGAGTTTCCGCCTGGAAAATTTTTAAAACAGGGCACCTGTCAAAAAAAACCCCTGGAAGTGAGTATTCCCACATTGTTACAATTGCCTGATCTGTCGTGGGGTCAGAGCTACGTGGGTCTATCAGAGGACTTAGACATACAGAACTGATTAAGTATGAATGTGCAGGCCATATCTTGTGAATTGTGAGCACAGATGCTAGCAGCCTAAATGTAAATCTTTTAAGTGTTGTCACATCATCAAAACAAATTTCCTTTGCAGTTAATAATTTCCGCGAGCCCAACTAAAATTATTACCGGTGCCATAAAGTGTTGAGTAGTTTTACCAATTAAAATTATAGCATTTTCATGGGCCGAAAATAAAATCACATCTTTAAACGTCGAGAACACGGTGCAGGTTTCGTAAAGGTTGTCAAATCCATTCGGTGTGAAAACGGTTTATTCTTTACAGTGGCGTGAAGTGCGATTGCGTATTATACACTTATTGAGTCGTTTTTTGATGCGCTTTAAAGGAGGCATACGGCACCGACTCAAATAGCAAAACAGGGAAATAAACGCTGTTGGTGTCAAGCGGTCTTCCTGTTAAATTACAGAGCATTTTACATAAGTCTCAAAAGCAAACAGTTGCTGTTGGCTTAAGTTGTCTTTCTATTTTTTAAATTATAACGATTGAAAAATTATTGTTCTCCCCCCACCCCGGCCCTGTCCACACATGTGAATTTGAAAACAGTGCCTCTGTGAATAAAACAGTCCAATTTAAAGACTTTTTTTAAAAATGCCGTGCTGCATTTAAAACTAAGGCTTATTTCAAGCATTTTAATATTGGTTAGTATAGATTGTTTTTTTTTATCTTAATATGTCATGCTAAATGTTGGATCAATGTTATCTCGTCTCATCTCATTGTCAGAAAACCGCTGAGTCCTGTACAGGGTCGCGGTGAGCCGGAGCCTATCCCAGTAGACACAGGGCGCAAGGTAGGGATATACCCACGATGGGACGCCAGTTCATCACCGGGCACTGCGGGCAATTTAGTCTGCAAGCCAATGAACCTATGCAGCAGCATGTTTTTGGACTGTGGGAGGAAACCGGAGTGCCTGGCGAAAACCCACGCAGACACGGGGAGAACATGCAAACTCCACACAGAAAGGCACCTGAGCCGAGATTCAAACCCGGGACCTTCTTGCTGTGAGGCGACAGCGCTACCCACTGGGCCACCGTGCCGCCCTGGATCAATGTTATTGTAAGCTTAATTCCTTAGAGTTGTAATTTCCCGAACTGTAAATTCACCTTAGTGCAAATAAACAAAATGGCAACATATTTTCTAAATTTGCAATTGTTGCTGTGGCAATTATAGTAACTATTAATTGAGTGAGAATTATCTGAATAAATGTTTTGGTGTGCTAAAAAAAGGATTTTCTTTTTCCTAACAAAAAATCACCTCCAATGTGTCAAAATCCTTATTATACCCAGTAGGGTTCCAGTAGAATTTTGTTACGCCTTAGGAGTAAAATAATGTATTCGGTGAGAGGGAGAATACTGGGCCTATTGTTGGGCCATGCAACCTGGGGGATTAACCAAAATTATTTTAGCGTCCTGCGCAGGGCATCAGGATGCGATTGTGTGACAGCCACGAAGTTTTGGAATGTGGGGTCTCAGCCAAAGCAAGCAATAGCGTTTCCTGGCCTGAGATAGAGGAGGGCCATGTGTGCATTTACGCGCATGTGTGTGGATTCATGCATGTGTGTGTGTGTGAACGCAGCTCTTTGGAATACAATTAGCATGAATGTTGTATACGATCGGTATTCAAAATATATATATCGAAACACTTGTAGGCTTTTTTTTGCATAAATTGCTATCAAAAATGTTCAGTTGACTAAGTAACAACAGATGTCGTAATTCCACTCGAAATAATATGGCGAGGTGCAAGAAATGATGGCTAGCTACAAGAGTAACGAGCGATTTAAAGCATGTATTTTAAATGCACACAAAGATTAGGTTGCTCTAGCTGCATGCCCCTTTAAATGCTGGGCACAATCTGGGTTTGCGAATGCACACTTCAGCACGATATCCCTCCTACCGGAAGGGCAGCCCCACCTACCCCTTAAACCCTGGCCTTCTTCCAGAGCAGCAACACGCACCAAACTCCCACCGCGGTGAATCGAGGCATTCCAAGGTGAGTCAGTTTTTATTTAAGTTGGAAGGAAACCGTTAAGATATGTAGCTCTTTTTAACAGTTGTCCAGCGTTGAGGGGTAAGCAAGTTATAACATCTTATGGAACCGGGGGCAGTATAGCGAGGGTAAATTTACCGTAGACAGCGTGTCTTTTTTTGCGAGGAATCCGATGTAAGCGACAAAAACTCACGCGGAATAGGGGGAGAGCATCGACACTCC
Source organism: Mordacia mordax (assembly GCA_036362905.1). Classification (NCBI taxonomy): domain Eukaryota; kingdom Metazoa; phylum Chordata; class Hyperoartia; order Petromyzontiformes; family Petromyzontidae; genus Mordacia; species Mordacia mordax. Next base: position 286,863 of record JAZEWT010000017.1, on the reverse strand, counting down.
ACACAGAGAGCTACGTGAGCTGGAAGTCGAACCTGAATGATTCGTGCTGTGAGGCAGCAGCGCTACTGCCTGCGCCACTGTGCCACCCGAGCAGAGTAGGTTTGCGGTGTGGGTGTGAAAATGTTTTCTGGAACTCAGCCCCCAGCGGCTCCAGCTGTAACTAAGCATGTGCGGTATTCGTGTCTACGCGGTTTATATCACGCTGGCATGCGATTGATTTATTACATTAATAACTAGAAAAATGGGATTTGTACTCTTGTAACTATCGATGAAACAGCAAAATAACATTAACAATCACAAGCTTTGAGTGTTCTTTGACAAAAACCCCACGTCGGCAACTTATTTCTTACCTGTTGAAAACCAAAAAATATAGTGTTAAGATATGCCGGATAGAAGTGCTTGTGGGCTAGGGCCCTCGGAGAGCTGGAGCAAACCAACACTCGCGCCAGGTGAATCCACCTGGCTGTTATTTAATTACTCCCATTGTATAATTCGAGTCTGCTTATTCACTGCACTTTTCCTCCAGTAATGTAATACCAATGGGTAATGGTAATGGGGTGGTGCAGTGGGAGGCGAAACATGTTGATGGAGGGGTGAGGGGGAGGGCGAGGGAATGTCGTGGTGTGGTGATATGACTGAGACAGAGGGTCGAGAGACGGGTGGTGTTTCGAGTCTAGTTCTACGTGGGAATTCAGTGTCGGAGAACCTAAAAATAAAGCAGTTTAGCACTAGGGGACTTGTGTGTGAAGCCTTAGAAGACCACACCCTCAGGCGTGTATATGCACTGATCAAGCATTCATTTATCCTCTAAACATGCATTATACATTTTAGGGGGTGGCTACAGAGGAGGACGACGGTATACTTAAGGCAACGCGATGTCAGCGCAATGGTCTTAAAACAACGCAACATTAACTATCAATTTTTATTAGGCATGATGGAAATGTGAGACAGACATCAAAGAAACCCAGATGTAAGGGTATGCGCACCGTCGTATGTTAAGATCAAAAACTCGGTCAAATATATATATTTTTGAGAAAACTCTAATTCGAAATTGTCGTCGACTTGATGAAAAAAAATTGTGTTGTGTTCAAAAAACAACAAAATCGCATCGGGTAAAGCATCGCCACACTCTAGAGTCCAGAATAAAGTACAACGCAACAATACGTCTGGCTCATATTCATATAACGCGGTGGAACAATGTTCCACGGAAAGCATGGCCGAAAGGAAAGTGTCCAGATTTCACGAGGAACTGCCGTGACGGGTATTTTCTGGACTTGAATTAAGCTCCTTAGGAGAGGTGAAAGCACCTGTCACTGCGTGCCATGATAGCCACAGTTATGTCGAGTACGTAATCCACGCGTGACGCAACACGGCCGCAGTGACATGAAGGGATTCGGCGTCCACGCTGATATGACTCACGTAAGTTGTATCTGCCTGCTCATGTCTCAAATTCCATCAACTCCACGTGCAGTGGTGCTTGCAATGTATGTATTTCACCCACCCTCTTTGGCACTAGACATTGGCTTTCAACGTCATCCATATGGGAAAATTCTTGAATATTTGAAAGCAAAAAAAAAGTTAAAATACTCTTGTCTGTAAGACCACAAATGAAAATATTGTTGGTAAATCCTAATGAAATGTACCCACGCTGTCTATTAACGCCACGTGTTCACATGGAGCTCAGGTTACAGAGTAGATCTTCAACCCTGTCGTCAAACCGCTTCTGGATGAGCTCCCCCTCCCCCCTCCGATCCTATGCCGTGTCGGGGCTGGTTGAAAACACTTCATAATTCTGGTCATCGCCGGTTGACAGACAAGGAAGCCAAACATATTGGTATTGAAGCATAGCATAGCAGTGGATTTATATTTACTTTCTGCTGTTGCTCACCACTTTGCCCTGAAGCCTATAGCACTTATCATGCATGGCGTTCAACCCAGCTTGCTGTAGCTTGTGGGATTTTTGATGACATTGGATACCGTTTCGGGTGATTTCAGCGTATTCTGTAAAAATTAGCTCTTGGGAAATACAAAGTCAACCTGCTGTTGTTTACATTTCTTTGGCATGAGATACCTGCACATAACGTTTACATCTACGCGCACTTTTCAAATTGGGTTTGTTTGAAAATGTGTTACGAAAAAACCCATGAAATTAGTTTCACATGCCGTTTTCTTTGAGAAATGCGAGCCAACACTAAGCTCAAATGTAACCTGAATCAGACATTAGTACCATACACATCTTTGAATCATGCTGGTCTAAGTTCAACATCTACTCTGGATGTCAAGAAGGCTGTCACAAATTGGAGAGACATTTCATTGGACGGGATTGAATGCAGCCTCCTTTTGCAAACCACTGCCCCTTTCTGCTGCGATTGGACCCAGCACTCTGCCCCTTCCTAACTGCGGCAGTTTGATTCCCATACCAGTCAGGTTTTTATCCAGATGGTGCGTTGTCTTTTGTGACCATTGCACCAACTGGGACCTGGTGTCTTTACATCGCAATTTCCATAATAAGTCAAGTTGTTCTGGCCCAAGACATTTACACTACTTGCTGAACCTGTGCAGTTATGTTTGGTACTTGTACCAATGTATTTGTGTTAATTCTTCAGGGGCAGAATACCATTTCGCGACGCTCACATCACTGCATGCGTTAAATGTACTGTGATTTTGCCTTAATCGCATGGTATATTGTAATTATGGACGCAGGTTTTGTATAATACAGCAATACGGTTTAAATAGGAAACCACCTCTACAAGCACAATTAATAACGATCATATGTTAGGTTCTATGCACGTTACAGGTCATTGGAGTATTGCAGATATTGTTGTTTGACAAACAAAATCTAATTTGGAAGCAGTACACAACTTAATGACCCCATGACATCCGCACAGGTACAAGTAGTTATATTATTTTACAGCAGTAATAAAGTGCTATAGCCATACTTATACCGTATGAGTGTGCAATGTGCAAGGTTGATTTTTCATACGCACCTTCATAACAAGAACACACGCGTATGTCAACATGCAAATGAATGCACTGTTGATAATGAAGCATGCCGTGCTATAAAATGTAGAAAATACATTTGAGAACAAGTCTTAAATAAGATTTACGTGTGAGACTATGTACTTATGTTTAAAGACCACAGTCACCCACGTGAATGACAGGATATCTGATAGACGCGTGGGGACCATACGCAGATGATCCCTCGGTCAGTAACAGACTGTTGGGGCCAGTTCTCTGAAGCGAATACAGAGGGAGGACGGTGTACCTAGCAGTACTGTTAGCAGCTGTTGTAACGCCTCAATGATTACACAAGTAGGTGCTTCGAGGAGAGACCCTGTTTGTTACCGTTATTGGTGGTGAGAAGGAATCGAACTCGGGTCAACGGATGTAGCGCAGTGGATATTCACACAGCAGTGTCACACATACCTGCATGCTGCCAAGTGGACACGGATCTGCGAGCCATAAAATCATCCTGCAAGTGTTCCCTCTCGGCGCCATACGTCAATTAATGAGCTAACCACTGCGCCACTGCTCCACACACGCGAGGAAATTACACGTATCACATACGACGCATGATATTTTCCCACTAGCGTGTGCCAGGCTAAGTACACTTTGAGGCTATCACGGGAAATGTCCATAGCTCGCTGACAGGAGGTCACGGGGCGGAATGGGTTAATTGCCTGAGATAACGCGCAGAAAAAAGACGCACATGACACGAAAGACAAATATGTCCCATATAGCCTTGAAGAGACTGTTAGGGCAAGTGCTGTTTGCAAGCACCTGAAAGGCCGGCACGGAACACTAGGGGGGTGGGTTTCCAGCACCAAGCCCGGCCGCTTTAATCACCCAAGTGGTGATGTTTGCACACCGCATTAGGTACTCTTTTGAGAACGAGTGGACCTAGAAGAGACCCAGAACCTGGTCGAGTAATCATCACCGATCTTAGTGTCCGTGAGCGAGACTGGGTTCTCAGCAGAGTGCGGTAACCCCCTGCACGACAAGCAGACGAGAACTAACACGGCACACGCAGACGCGTAGGTTATACAGACACAGAGATAGAAGTTTAAAAAAAAAACCCACACGCGCACACACACACGCGCGCGCAGTACGTACAGACGGGCACATACAGCGCGCTCCACTCTTCCCACTCGATCGTGGGGCATTCTCCCCCGTGGCCTTCGTTTGCATTCGTCAAACCCCTGACGCTAATCACACTTAACGAAGCGCGTGGCGGCCCGCGCCGCGTGCGCCGAGGCGATAGTGCGGTCGGACGGGCGGCTTGACGCCGGGGCTCCAGGTGCATGGGACGCGGCCAGATTAATCAGGACCATGCATGTTTTCAAAAAAAAATAACCCATACGAGGTGCGCGCTCCCCGCGCCTTATTATTGCATCCTCCGGCGTGTGGCCGAACGAGGAGGAGAAGTGGGGGGGGGATGAAATGCGTCTCGGCGCGCGGTGAGGATGGGATTGTGGTGATGTGGTGATGTGGTGGTGCGTCCGAGAGTCGGTTGCTTGGTGGATTTTTGTGTGGTTCCGTACCGAGACGGAGGCATTGCCTCGGAACGTTAGTACCCGCAGTGCGTGTTGGTGGTGCGGTGCTGTACAGACAGATGCCAGCGTCAGAGGGGGTCCCCCCCCCTACCCCTTCACCCCCTACGAGGTAAAAAGAACTATATGCCCTGAGATGTTCTATAACGTTATGGGCACTAAAAATGTAAAATGTACTTTCTGCGTTTGCAATAATGTATTAGCCTATTGCTGAATGAATATTATCTCACACTGTGTTTGTTGAGCAGTTATTAACCATACTTTACTCTGCTGTGCCGATGTAGGTTATCACGGCTGGATGGATCGAGAATTGCTTTCCAAAGCTGTGCTTTCGAAACACGGTTATCCCGAGAGAACAGGTTTTGAAAGTTTTACTAAACCGGTCATTGCGGTTGGGCCAGGTGTGGGATGTAGAGAGATCGGTTCTATAATGTCACCACTGATGTGAGCAGTGGTGAGGAATCGCGCTCACGTTGCCGGGATCATTGGCGCCTTCATTCTCAACCGGTCGGCCACGAGCGCCACCTAATAGTCCGTGGAGATCAGACCCAAGTGGGCCTCAAGGTGCAAAAGGTTGAGAACCCCTGCATTACCGCAGTGGACTAGCCACTGCTCCACACATTTATATCAAGCACTGTAATGGTGAATATGTTGTTGTGCTGTGTCTGTTTGCGTCTTGCGTTTCAGATAACAGTTCAATACAATACAATTATTACTGTTTCCATGATTATTGAACTTGTGTACAGACTTTGGAGGGATACGGTTTTGAAAAACTAGCATACAGTAATTGTTCTCTCATCTCATCTCATTATCTGAAACCGCTTAATCCTATATAGGGTCACGGTGAAGCCGGAGCCTATCCCGGAAACATAGGGCGTAAGGCAGGAATACACCCGACGACGGGACGCCGGTCCATCGCCGGGCATTGCGGGACAATGTTAGTCTGCGAGCCAATCAACCTATCCAGGAGCATGCTTTTGGACTGTGGGAGGAAACCGGAGTACCCGGCGAAAACCCACGCGGACACGGGGAGAGCATGCAAACTCCACACAGAAAGGCACCGGAGCCGAGAGACTCGAACCCGGGACCTTCTTGCTGTGAGGCGTCAGCGCTAACCACTGCGCCACCGCGCCGCCCACAGTAATTGTTCGTTTTACCAAATTGCTGGCACATTTTGATGACTTCAGTGGGGTTCATTTCTGAATGGCGTCCCACGCCATGGAAGGTATTATGGGCTATTGACCATACGTAAAAATTTGAGAACAATGCAAGTTTGTGAAGAAGGACTCTCGACCAGCTTAGATCTCACTGCACTGATGGTGGCTGCCGTGGCAAAATCTGATAGTGGAGTCACGGGGTTCAATGTGTTGCCGTTGCATGGCAGCCCCACTCAAATTACTTGGTTTATTTGCATATATGAGTGTTTTTACAGTAGTAATAGATGTGAACTGATGCATGCATGTGGAAAATATAGACAAAATATCATAAAATGAACTTGTGATAGATAACAATGGTTACATATATTAACTATATGTTTTCACATGTGATTTTCTTAAAACGTACTTTCAAGGTAAGTTTTCCGATTGCACGTTTGATGCAGCATTGCGATGTGATCCACTATGTCCAAGAATGGCTGTACCAAACATTTTCAAAGAAAATGATCTGAAAAACCCTCCAAGTGATCTTTAAAACAAACATGTAATTCCCAACAATGCAACACAACAACAGTGCCATGATGCCGACACTGGAAGCTCACAGGCAGAGCCGTCGCGTTCAAGCAGTGCTTCAATTCTCCCACAGAGGGCACTCTTTCTCACACACCACTACGATATTGGTGCGTATCTCACGTGACAGTTAAACAAATACTTGTTCAATCATAAGAGCTGAATGAAAACCCAAACTCATTCGACTTGAGATTCCAGTTTAAACAAATGTGCCTGAAACCTGGATTCAAATAAAAATGTCAGCACTATCTGAGGGCGGCACGGTGGCCCAGTGGGTAGCGCTGTAGCCTCACAGCTGAAAGCCTGGGTTCGAGTCTCGGCTCGGGTGCCTTTTTGTGTGGAGTTTGCATGTTCTCCCCGTGTTCGCGTGGGTATTCGCCGGGCACTCCGGTTTCCTCCCACAGTCCAAAGACATGATGCTGCATAGGTTAATTGGCTTACAGGCTAAATTGCCCGCAGTGCCCTGTGATGGACTGGCGTCCCATCATGGGTATATTATTGCCTTACGCCTTGTGTCTGCCAGGATAGGCTCCAGTGCGCCGCGACCCTGTATAGGACGAAGCGGTTTCTGACAATGAGATGAGATGAGCATTATCTGAGCCGCACTACGCGCCCTGGGCCACCCTACCCACTGTAATCATCCACAATCAATCCCCTCCTGGGTGTAGAACCAGCTCTCACGATCCTATGATGTGATACTCCACATAGCACCTTCACATATTTGGATTTTATCGCTCTATCTCCTCTGCAGTTCCATTTGTCGTACGTAGTGAAACTCATCCAGTTTCCTGTTTATACCCGATGTATCTTCGCACTTCTGCACACCTTGCCAGCCACCTCTTTGTGTATTTTTACACGAGTTAATAAAACCGCAGGTGCTCTGAGGGTTAAAACCAGGGTGGAGTTTTTTTTCTCCTGCATAAAATATCTGCGTTATCGCTTTACAACGAGCAAACAAAAAAAGGGTTATGTTGGTCACATCTGTTGCCCGTATGTTGCTGATGCATCTGTTCCTTTTTCAATATGGCACAGTTGGTTCATTAGCTCTCTTCAGCATAATACATTGTATTGTTATATATCACGACCTAAACATTCCAGAGCAAACGCTTTGGATGCTTGCAATCGTGCAGCACAATGTTGCGTGATTCACTGTAATTAAAAATACATCTCGGCTCGTATGAAGTGCCTTCAACCTGCATTACATCCTTGCTCATTACATGAAGATTGCTTCTCTGACAAGTGGAAGTCGTAAAACAAAATGCCTGCCGTATTTAAACCTAAACCGATGACAATTAATACAGAACATGGCTTCATTTACCATTAAAAAGCAAGTCGATGAGTTTAGCGCTTAAATGTACCAAGGCCTAGCCTTCACAAAGATGGCAATACCATTCCGCAGCATGACTACTGCATAAGCAGTAATTATCTTGCATTTATTCTAGACAGCGAGTGCATAACTTTTAAAAAACAAAACCGCAGTCTCAAAAGCAAATCCCAATAGGCTTAGCGGTAATGCCTCGGCAAACGCCCCCTATCCACGACAGATAATGAGTGGAGGCGACGCAGAGTGGCGTCCAAATTACATTAATGCAAAGGTCGAGGTAGACACGAATCACTTGATGTCTCTCGCAAAATGAGTCTAGTTAATCTGCAGAGCTAATTGCATTTGCCTTGGCTATCTGAGAATGCAATACTTTTGAACTTTGCCCATTGCCGCATTGGCACTTGACACAGTCGCAAAACTGTTGCTGCGAGTGCAGGTTTTAAAATCCCGCTGTGACATCCTAGTGCAGCGACATTGAGGTCGGAATTGAAATTTCTGCACCACGTTTGCTCATTCACAAAATCGTGACAATTTTTTTTTTTACATTTTCACAAAGCCTGACGTTACTTACCGCCTCCGCCTGCCCCCAGCCACCCCCCCCCAAAGGACTGATTACAGTCCATCAGCTAAATTTTACGTAATGAATTTTTATTAAAATATCAACGCAGCGTGATTTGCTGGAAGTTTAACTTCAGAAGTTGATCGTTCGCAGCTGTTAAAGTGTTGCAGTGAGTTGGAGGATGCATAATACATAATACATCATGTAGACAGAAAAAAGTGGTGACACATTAATCTTTTTTTTTATCCCGGTACACCACATTTTACTTTTTCCTTCTCTATGTTTTTTTTTCTTTTCCCTGCTCTCAGCTATTTTCTGGCTTGTTGGCGACATTGATATGAATTTATGCTGAGTAACCGAGCCTTCAATTTCCCTGCTTAAGGGGTCAATTCATACACCCACTCCCATTTCCCGACTCTCATTTGGAAGTGACGGCTTGAGACGACCCCAATTTTGTGGCCGCCCAGTGGAATCCGCACACCGGACTCAGAGCCACCCCTCGGAACTGCCGACCCCTGCCTCTGATGGCAAATTGAAGTGTCAAACGCGAAATTGCCCTGTCATCAAAGCGAAGCCCTGTAGCCCCCCTCCAAATCTATCCCCACGCTGTGTCCAAAATTCCACTCTCCTCTTCATAAGCATCCAAACATCAATTTGTGCTCGTGTTCTTTGCTCGTTGTCGACAACCAGCTGCCTAGCAAAGCGACGGTACGGTTTCATCACGTAGCCTCTTCCCAACGATAGACTCGCCTTTTTTCCCCGCTGCCTTTTCTTTTTTCCCCTCCCATCAAATGAGTTTCGCGGGAGCGAGATTGCTGTTTGACACGTCGAAACAGAATGAATAATGCGCAAAGCTGATTTGATACACTCGAGTATTCATGAAACACTTTGCAGTGAGCCCAAGTCCGTTTTTTTTTATCTTTCATTCAGGGAGAAATGAAATGAGAAAGGCCGAACGTGGTTAACTGTTAGTTTTTTTTTAAACTTAAAATTGACGGAAATATGCATAGAGGATTTCCAACCTCATTCAGTAAGGTAGTCTATTGAAAGTTGAGGAGTCCGTACGGTGTAAAACATGCCTTGCAGTGTTTTATATAAAAGAAAGCCCGACGCTTAAGACAAGAGAGCATAGCCAGGCTATCAGATTAAGATTCTCATGCTTTACCAACTGAGCTAGCCGGGCTCTTCTAGAGTTCCCTTGTATTAGGAACTGTTCTGATGTTGTTGTTGACATGCCGTTCTCTCCACAGCTCAGATTTGCAACACACGTTATTGTTGTTGATTTGCCGTTCTCATGTCGTTTTAGTTGCTGACATGCCGTTCTCTCCACAGCTCTGTGCAACGCTTTGTGACCCTCGGGTGAAAAGCGCTCTAAACATGCAATTAATATTATATACGGAAGCTTTAGTTTGAAGATGTGTTTCGCTTTAACTATGG
>JAZEWT010000017.1:260017-274299 GCA_036362905.1 Mordacia mordax | reverse complement strand
TTCCTCGGTTTATGTGCATCACCTGGCGAACGGTAGAGCTGCCGTTTGTCATGCCCCATTTGCCTCAAGGCTTTATTAAATATGCTGCGCGACAGAGTGGAAGAAAGCCGATTTTCTGCACTGTATGGAGAAGAAAGTACTTAAATAGCAATGTGTTTAACCCTTCACGGCCTACAAATCATCACAAAACTAAAGGCTATCATTCCACCGAGGGTTTCAAGTGAACATAAGTGTTGCTCTTTTTTGTTCAGTGTTGGCTGCGTTTGTGGAATTTACATTGACTTCGAGGTTTAACAGTGGATTCGCAGGCTTCCAGTATTGTTTGTTATGCAATTACATGATAAACTTGGTAGTGTAATGGGTTGTTTATCAGCAATGCTAAATATAATTCTACATAAATTCGCAACCTTTAGGCAAGAGATAAATCACAAACGTGTCATTAAATTAGGTCAATTGTCTAATAATGTTAATAAACACATTTTTGAGTCCTATCCTACAATGATGAAAAAAACTGTTTTCTCAAAGTTAGCATCATTGGCGACCGTTATTTCTTAATATATCTTCTCATATACGTCAGGCGAGATGAGCGCAGCATTTAAAAAAAAATCAGTTTCAAAAATCCATCCTTTAAAAAAAAAACATTGCTTCAGTGCTTCTAGCATAAAAAATTTTGAAAAAAAAAAATTGGCCAAAAGCCTGTCTTTGCATTTGGCGCACAATCCTCTTGGGCTGCCTTTTGGTCACATCCCTATGCCATCATTCCATGGCTTCTGGGAGTGTTAAAATAGTTTCCTTGCTCCATGGCTCCCCAGTGCCATGGTGGGCGATTTGCGCCGAGTGGGGGAGCGTGAATGGTGGTCGTGTCCACTCCGGGCTGCTGTTCCTGCAAAAAGGGGCCTGCTACTCTTTTTCCGGTGACTGAACTTCTTATTTCTTATTCCATAATTTTGCTCTCTCTCCCTCCTTCTGTCTTTTTATTTCCGTTGTGTTTATGTGCTTTTTTGGCCTCGTGGGACACATGGGGCCCTCCCTTGTGTCGCATCTTTCAGTTGAGACCTCGATCTGCCGACACCTCCCAAAAGCCCTGCAGTTATCTGAGATCGATTTTTGTAAAAACCGTACATCTTCACCTGACCGTTTGCTAAGTTCAAAACGCGGTTTTGCGAAAACCACAGGAGACTTTCAGTCTGATACTGTAGGTGGTTTTTTTTAATGTTCTTTCAAAGAGGCCATTTCTGGAGCCACTGGAGAGGACTGGAAGTTGCTGTGAAGTTTTGCAGTTGGAGAGTTCAGAGGTCAGGCAGCAGTAATGCACACAGGAAAAGACTTCACCTATCACTGCAGCTGCAGTAATTCCGCAGTGGCGCTGGTTTAGTGTCAACTGTTAACCAATGTACTAGTCTAGTTTACATTGTAAAAAAGTATGAGAGGTGTGCCAAGTATAAACATTTTCCAAGTACCAACAAATTGGCATTTCGACTTTAAACTGAAACTTCTTGATTGATTGTGAATTCTTCTGTTCATTACGCAAGTGTGCAATAGACAATGGCTACAGAAATATTACATATTTCGATAAACCATTCTATTCAGGGACGATTATGTACACAATATACAGTATGCTTGTGTACTTTTTCCTCCTATTAACTTATTCTTTGTGACATTCACTTTGTTAATTCCTCCTCTCAAACAACTATCGCAACTTTTTGCACTTCAACTCGGCAACTTCACCTCGGTATTCAGCTCGGGTTGGAAAACGTTACACACTGTCACGAGTCATGAGTTGAGCAAATAAATATTGTGTTAAGTTGCGCTAACAGCCCCCCATAGAACTGCAGATGGGGATATCCCTCATGCGAACCAATCAGTATCTCAAATAAGGTGATTTTTCAACGCAGCCAGAGGAAAGCATGTACTTATAACAAGGGAGAATTGGTCGCCGCTTGAACAAAAGGAATCCCACCGGTTGTATGGAAACAAAGAGAGCGCAGTGAGTGGGTACGCGACCGGGAAAGTGACATGATTAATGTAAGGGCAGGTGAACCACCATGCAACCTCATTTTATCACCGCGTGATAAACGAGCGCCATCCACGTCGACCAGCAGGGCCTTTTTCCCTCCTTACACGTTTAAAAAAAAAAACACCCGACACAAATTAAGTTGTATTTCATATGGCATAATAAAAAACAGAGAAAATGATATGCTGTGTAAAAGGAAGTTGCGTTTATTGTTTCTCCATTAATCACGTTTGTGATATAACTTTATTTATGGCTCTTCTGCTTGAAAAGTCGGAACTATGCCACGGCTGCTTCTGCCGCTGCTGTCAGGTATTTAATGATTACCTTTTATATTTTGTGCTCAGTCATGTCTTCTATAAAACAACCGGTTCTATCTATGACTGTCATATGGCTTGATGTAAAACCTTATAAACTTGTGATTATATGTATTTTATTTTCATGGATTCTAACGAATTAAAAATCACGTCTCATCGTCCGATGTATGGGACAGTGCTTTTATATCAGATACCAAACAATATCATCATTATACTCAGACAACGATAACTTTCACAGGACACTAAACACGTTGAAGTGGCTGTGGATATTTTTTGGTACTAACACCAACCTGGCGCATGTCGTTACTGCTCAGCATATCAGCTTTCCAACAGAGATGTAACTTTGTAGATGTCTTCATTTTGACTCAACTTGTTTCAAGCGCGCAAATAAATAATTAGTTAATTCATTATCACCACCCGTTTAATCCTGTACAGGGTCTCCTGCAGACACACGGCGCAAGGCAGGGCTATACCTAGGATGGGACAGCAACGGTTCAGTTGTCCTTCACTACTCACGTTAGCCGTGAATTGGAATTGAGCTCATGTCAGTGGGGTTACATGACACAGTACCCTGAGCATCGCATCACCTCTCGTGATCGTTACAGTACTTATATAATTTTTACCGAAACATGTTTGTTTGTTTTTATACAGCATCTAGTTGGCTTAATTGGTATGGTATTTATGTTTTATTAACGAATTTTTTAACGCACAATCCTAACGTGCAACAATAATATACAACCCTAACATACAACCCGAACAGGCAACCCTAACATGCAAGCCTAACATGCAACCCGAATATGCAACCTTAACATGCAACCCTACCACCCAACCCTAAGATACAACCATAACATACAACCCTAACATGCAACCCTAACATACAACCCTAAGTCCTAAACCTATATGGAATGCATTAACCCTTAACCTTTATGAGTTAATTTTGGGCATTAAAATGCCCAAAATTAACTCATAACCCTTAATGCTAATTGCAATAATCATTTAACAGTGGGCATCTTTAAAAATAATTATTATTACGTATAATGGGACATGCATAATTACATTAGGTGCTGCCATGGTGCAGAAGCTTGCGTGCAGGATTAACAATGCAGAGGTAATGAGTGGCCTGTATGTCTACTCAGCAATAAACATCCTTACACAGCATCAACGCAGCTGCTGAGTGGCTATTAATGGGAGACAAAAAAACACCGCGTGTGCATCCAATAACCGGTCTCAAACCATCTGAGCCGTGTAGCAGTGCGTAGCAAACGTCCTCCGTGATGATGGAGGCTCTCTTTCGGCAGTAGGATGAGTAATGTGTGAGGACATTTAAAAATGTATATAATGAACGTCGTCGTTGTGTAGCCTAATTGGGACTGGTTGTTAGCGGGTGGGTGCAGTGGGAGTGATGGGGGTGCTGTGGCGAGAGCAACGCACTACGAACAGTAACCCGAGTTTCATTTCCTGGCCACTGAATGCAATTTCGTAATCAGTCGGTGTGGTGAAGTCGAACAAAAATCTCCGTTAACCGACACGGCGTGTGGAGGCTCCATCGTGTAGTTGATTGACAAGGAGCTGCTAAGAATAAAAAAAGCAAATTGTGAGCATCAAAGTTGAGACACGCGACTTTAAGGGCATCAGCTCGAGTGCTTGCTTGAGTAATAACCAAAACATGGGGTGGAGCTGTGGCGCAGTGCTCCTCCCACTGCTGCGCTTTGAATTCGCAGATTTCAGTTTGAGGGCGGCGCGGTGGCCCAGTGGTTAGCGCTGTCGCCTCACAGCAAGAAGGTCCCGGGTTCGAATCTCTCGGCTCGGGTGCCTTTCTGTGTGGAGTTTGCATGCTCTCCCCGTGTCCGCGTGGGTTTTCGCCGGGCACTCCGGTTTCCTCCCACAGTCCAAAAAGCATGCCGCTACATAGGTTAATTGGCTCGCAGGCTAAATTGCCCCGCAGTGCCCGGCGATGGACTGGCGTCCCATCGTCGGTATATCCTTGCCTTGCGCCCTGTGTCTGCCGGGATAGGCTCCGGCTTCACCGTGACCCTGTATAGGACTAAGCGGTTTAAGACAATGAGATGAGATGAGATTTCAGTTTGGGTCTTCTCCATAGCTAACACTGATGGAAACTGATTTAATAACAATCTATTACATTTATATAGACGCGCCTTTCACTCAGAGGCCCCAAATCATGGCAGGAAGCAGAGGTGGATGCGGCAGTGCGAATAGCCAGCGCCAACCGGCCAGACAATGCGTCATTGTACATTATGATTGTATTGTTTCTTTTAGTTTTAGGAGGACACCAGAGAACCCGGAGGAAACACACGCAGAACAGAGGGAAAGCACAAAAACTCCACACAGAAATGCACCCACGGCAGGAATCGAACCAGGCAGGAGCTTATTTCTGTGAGACACAGATTTACCACTGCACCATCCTGCCGCTGATACCATGAAGGAGGGATTATCGCGATACACGCCGTTACTCTTGACATAATCCCCTAATTCAACTGACCATCATTGATCAGCATGGTGAAATATGGTCCAACAACTGCTTTGATAAGAAATGCATTGGAGGCCTTCATTCCACACGAATGACCAAGGCTAATTAGCATTATTATCATTATCAACGTAATAATAATAATAATAATTGCATTTAAAGAGCGCTTTTCACCCGAGGGTCACAAAGCGCTGCACAGAGCTGAGGAGAGAACGGCATGACAACAACGACATTAGAACGGAAAATCAGCAACAATAAAAAAATATATTATTTTTTTAATATACACATCGCTGCAGAACAACATGTAAAATATGATCTGACGTAATCATTTTCACAATGTTAAGGTTGTTTGAGATAATTAGTGCAATGATGAAACATAGTTTAATAACTGTTCGTTAGTCAGCAATTTGTGTGAATGTTACTCTGCTGCCAAGTACGGTAAGGAAAGGGTAAGTGAGCTGCCTTTAATGTTCCCCTAGTATTTTATCATGATTCCTCAATTACCTTCTTCTCTAATTAATTTGATCACTTTTGACCACTTTTACAGCAGCTTTGGGTATTTACTGAGTAACTAAGTAAATCCATCTTCATAAATATATTGGGAACTGTCATTCATTCGCAACTTTCAATGCCTACGTTAATTCCCCGCAGCACTGGATGCTGTGTTTTTTTTCAGGTCAGAACATCATTTGGCAGTGAATATAAAAATTACTTCTTCAGTGTCAACACAACATATGAGGCTATTGACTTTGTTCACATTATTATTGATAATATTCCATTCAAAGAGACGGCTGACTTCGTAAAATAATCATTTCATTATCCTTTGATTTAAGGTGTGTTATACTAAGTAGATATAAAATATGTCTGGTGATATAGATGGTCGTATGATTACGACTATAGTATATTATTATGCCTCAGCTATTAATGCTCAGGCAATGTTTAATGCTTTGGCAGTATTTTTTTGCACCCCAACATAAAGTTTTCAGGCTTTAAATCCAATTGATCCCATAGGTGTTATTCAACACTTCCAAAACCTTACATTGCAACATTGATAACTGTATCTCTTGCTGCATATAGATTTCTCGGATTCAGAAAATGGGTCGTGATGTTTTATTTATAAATCGCAAGAATTAGTGGGTTGCTTAGCGACGTATGTCAAAGGTCGAACCGAGCCCGAGGCGGCTTGTGTGTGTTTTCCCTACTAACTATTGCAGGGCTTTCCCTAAAGGAGGACGGAAAGATTTTGTATCATATTAGCTTTTCTAAACGTGTTTTTGATGGCACATAAAACTTTGTAATCGCCACTTTACTGTTAATTAATTAATTGTTACGTTTGTTTCAATTGTAGAACAACTATAAACATTTATTCTGCATTCTATGGTTCATTCCCACATTGAGGAATTCTATAGTGCAGCGACGATACAGATTCCAACGAGGCATGATTTGGAGATGAGATCTGAAATTTAAATGAAACATTCAGCGATGGTTAACAATCGAATATATATATTTTTTAAATCGAAGCCCCAAAGCACACATTTGTTCTCCACCCGCCCCATGGCACCAGATCCCACGCAGCAAAGCACCGCATGGCAAAAGGCAAAGAGCAGCGGTGACTAGGCTGACAACGAAAGTGACCAGAATACTTGTCCCTGCCATGCATGTTTTGGGCCGTCAAGCTGAGGCAGGCAAACACTTCATTTATGACGCTAAATTAGGCTAATCATATTCCATCCCTCCCATTGGCGCACCGTGCGAGGGACGGCTGGGGCTCGAGCCAGTCATCCATTTGGCAGTGACAGGCGGGCGCGGCCGCCCCCTGACTAGGCCGCCCCGATGCTATCGGCCCGGGCCTTGGCGGCGGCTGGTGCGGCGAGATGGAGTGAGTCGCGGGGGCTCGACCATTCATCACGGGCGCGATGAGTAATGAGCGTGCACGCATGGGGGGGAACGGCCCCCACTAGTCAGCACATAAATAGCCGGAGACTTATGACTGTGCCCTAGCCATGGCAATAAATCAGTGGGCCTCGGCTGATTAAAGGCTTTCTTTTTTTCTACCGCAAGATTCTCAACACCCCCAGATTTTCCCTGATCCTCCCCTTTTACTATTGTAGCTGGTTTTGGCTTGGAGGGTGTTTCCATAATTCTTTTAGATCAAGTTGTCAACTCCGGCAGTTGACTCACTAGGTCGATCATAGAGGCATCAGTTACTGTGAGGGAGAAGAGAGAGGGGAAAAAACGTATAGGCAGTGCTGTGATTTGGTAAGATAACAGCTCCTTTACATAAAATCCATCCGTGTTTTAAAAATTATGAATGAAACATTGGCATGCTGACAGGATTGTGAAGCTTTCCAGGAATCGTTGCCCATATTGTAAGTTTGCAATCAACTTTTTCGACAACTGTTTTGATTTGTGAAATATTATCGAACATCTGCTCGTGCTGGAGCCTTTAATTTCTTGAAAACAACTACTTATGTGTGTTTGAAATTGCAGCGTTATAGTATATTTATGTAAATTTTAAGTTTTTCAGCTACGCATTGAATAACATTCATGGCAACGTTTAAATTTAAGAAAACAAAACAGCATTTTTTTTTTGGCAAAAAAAAGATCTGGAAAAAGGGTAAAGAGAATTTGGCCAAATTATTTTTCAAAATTGCACCTGTCAGTTGAAGGCCACTGGCAACTGCACATCAACCTAAACACTTGCTACACGTTTTAAGAGCCATCATTATGATCCCCAGCGTTGGCAAAGTTCCCTGTTGTGCTGGTTCTGTTGGAGGGTAACTCAGCCAAAGGAAACTGAGAGCACCTGCTGCTGTTATTACGCTGAAAACTTGGAAGGAAATTGGAAACTGTTGCGTTATGGCCAGATGGCGAAAACAACAATAAACACCAAAGCTACTGAGAGCGTGCGTGCGTGCGTGCACGCGCGTGCGTGCGTGTGCGTGAGTACACGCGCCTTTGCACCTTGGGTTATGCGGGGGCCCGTCCAGCCCATAAGCAAAGGGGGTGCAATGCATCATTGCGCCGCACGCAGTGGCAAATAAATGAGGCGAGGGGGCAGGAGCGTGCAGGGACGAAAATTACCAGTGTAAATGTGAAACCTACAGGGACGGTAAACCTTTGACTTGAGTGCAGCAATTAAGGGGACAAGAGAGAGTCCCTTGAGTCGACAAAATAAATTGTGGGCATTTTCTGCTTCATGTTTGCACACCCTAGTTATTTGCTGTGGCTGCAAAAAAAAGCGATATTGCCATCATGCGCTGCTTAATAAAAGAGGCGATGCGTCATGGTTTGTTATCCAAACCAGTTTCGGTAACCTCCCACTACGTTACTCATGCAGCAACGTTCACCGTTTTGAAAGCGAGCAGGCAGATGATATCAGCGGCGTGAGCCTCGAAGACCTCCTGATTTGTCACGCGTCTCCACGTGGCTTTCACCGGAGATGTTCGGACTTAATTGTGCTAAGGAATGGTTGTCTGTCGCGAAGACAATAGCATTGTTAACCCAACACGCTCTTGGTGTAAATGTGTTTGCATTATGTTTTAATGTTGTGGTTTTAATCGCCTCATTACTCCAGAATTTCTGACGGTGCAAAAGGTAGCGGCATGCGTTGCTAATAATACATCTTAATTAGTGATGCTCCAATAGTACCTCATTTTACATTATTAATCCTTATGCAGGAGAAATACAAATGTTTTTATGCTAATTCTGCTGAACTTTAAACACGTTTTGTCGAAGCTTTTCAAATGTTATTAAAACTTGACGACATTTTTTAACCCATTGAGTGTTTACTTTAGATCGGCAGTGTTGTGTGTGCTCTGACTAGTAAGACTTAGGAAATGTATTTCTTAACAGAGTACAGTAAGAACAAACTGGAAGATAAACGCCATTGTTAATAAGACATCTCTGCTGGTGTAAGCAACTGTACATGTACAGAAAGTTTTAATCCATCCACTTTTAAATGACGGTCTCCACATACCTTGCTGCCCATGAGGAATATTTTATTACACTTGATGAGAATAATTGCATTTCTAACTAGCCTATCATCCCGAGGGTTATAAAGCACTGCACAGAGCTGTGGAAAGTCAGCATATGAACAACAACATCACAGTCGATCAAATTAGTAAAACAATGACTATAAAAAAATGACGGACATGAACTTAAAGTAAAATATTTTATTAAACAAATAAAGGAAGGAAGAAGTGTTCCGGAGCAGGCACAGGTGAGCAGCGAGCCATCATCCCAGCATGACAACAGTGAGCAGCATCAACAGTCCAAACCAATGGATTTTGAAGACTTAACGAAATGAGTCTTGATATGGAATTTGAAGATGCACAGGGACTCAGCTAACCGAATTTCCAATGAATGGGAGTTCCAGAGCCTGGGAGCAGTGCGCGAGAAGGCTCTGTCACTCATCGAATGGAGGTGCGACCTGGACACATGCAGCAAACCGGTATTTATATATACTTCACCATGCTTGACAGTGAGGGGTTAGTTGGTCACTCAGTTTTATTGAAGCTGGAAGGAACCGTTGAGCTAAATAGCTATTTTTAACAGTTGTCCAGCGAGAAGGGGTAAGCAACTTTACGACATGTCAGGGTACCAAAGCTCAAATATAGTCATGAAAATTAACCAAGGCAGCACGTATTTGAACTATGAGAGGAAACCGGAGTACCCGGCTAAAAACCATGCAGACATGGGGAGAAAATGTAAACTCCAAACAGAAAGGTACCCAGGCCGAGAATGGAATCCATGCTACTCACCAGTTGTACCACCTTTCTGAGTAGGGGAGTGCAAGCAAGGCTATAGTGCAACAGTGTATTTGCTACACTGCCACAAACGCCTGCTGCACCTGTCCTTTGGGTGCGATGGTCACCCATCCATGTACTTCCAAGGTCAACCCTGCTGAGCTTCTTAGATCAGAGGAGATCAGGCGCATTCTGAGTGATCTTCTCAAGGCTACTCAGACACAGAAACCCAAGTATATACTCATCCGGGCGGCGCGGTGGCCCAGTGGTTAGCGCTGTCGCCTCACAGCAAGAAGGTCCCGGGTTCGAATCTCTCGGCTCGGGTGCCTTTCTGTGTGGAGTTTGCATGCTCTCCCCGTGTCCGCGTGGGTTTTCGCCGGGTACTCCGGTTTCCTCCCACAGTCCAAAAGCATGCTCCTGGATAGGTTGATTGGCTCGCAGACTAAAATTGTCCCGCAATGCCCGGCGATGGACTGGCGTCCCGTCGTCGGGTGTATTCCTGCCTTACGCCCTGTGTTTCCGGGATAGGCTCCGGCTCACCGTGACCCTATATAAGATTAAGCGGTTTCAGATAATGAGATGAGATGAGATATACTCATCCTAATGGACTGTACTAACAGTGAAACGTTACCCATTGTTGCTGATTATGGTGTAGGACACGTTCTCGTGATAATAAGTGCACTTTTAGAGCGCTTTTTAACCGAGGGTCAAAATGCGCTGCACGGAGCTGTGGAGAGAACGGCGTGTCGACAACAACAACATATGAACGGCATGTCAACAACATCATGAGAGAGCATGGACAAAAGACGAGACTGCTGATGAAATGGCAGCCAAGGGAGGGAATGAGGCCTATGGGACATCTACGGTTGAAGTTTAAAATAAATCTACAAAATAACCCACCTCAAATTGTGCAGGTGCACTGTGAATTGTGTCATAACTGGAGCCTGAAAGATCGAAACAGCATGGAAGGCTTTCATCCTGCACCTGATTTATCGTGGCTGGTGATGGAAATAAGTAAATACTCGTTGGCATTTTCTCCAAATGCACAATCATTAAGCATTAGAATCACTGGCTGCGAGTGGTGCGGTGGCGCAGTGGCTAGCGCTGTCGCCTCAAAGCAAAAAGATCCCTCGTTCGATTTCTGGCGTGGATGCATTTCTGTGTGGAGTTTACGTGTTCTCTCTGTGTCAGTGTGGGTCCTCGCCAGGTACTCTGTTTCCCTTTCACCGTCCAAAGACACACTGCTGCCTAGGTTAATTGGCCTGCTAAGTAAATTGCCCCCAGTGCCCTGCACTGTACTGGCGTCATATCCTGGGTATAACCCCTCCTTGCACCCTACGCCTGCCGTGATAGGCTCTGGCCCCCTGCGTCCCTATACCGGATTAGGCGCGTATTGATAATGATGATGATGACTAACTGTAGAGCACCATGTTTCTGAAACCTTTGGAGAGTCCTTACTACAGTAAATAGTTGTGCTGCAAATTTCCTGCAGATGTATACCCTTTAATATTTAATGTTCATTAAACATTGTACTGTGAATAACATTGCTTGTATGCGCCACATCAGACTGACAAAACAAAGCTTTGTCTGCGAGCAAAAAGCTTGAGTGAAATACAATCTCATTCTTGCTCATCAGTACTGTTCCGATGCAATGATTCACCACCACACCCCCCTTACGATTTCTTGAATTACCACAATGCTGTCACGATTTACTAGAAAGTATTTTTTTTTATTTCGCCATTGCGTTTATTTTCTGGTCATTTCGTTACCCAAAATGTACCATTGGCATTTTATTTCATATCTGTTTTAGGTATTGTAAGTAATATAGTCTCATACGTACAACTTGATTTGTTTATCTTAAAAATGTCAATTGATTTTAATGGATTAATTATCGCGTGATTAACTTCCCAATATTTTACCCATACGTTTTAATGTGTTTCGGCATAGGTATGCAGTTATCATTTCGCGGGATAATACCACGCACGCACATGCGTTTCTCTGAAAATGCCTTTCTAAGCGCGATACAGTCGACCGCTGAAACAAGTATGGATTGCATTACACAAAATCAATGTAGTGCATGAATACTGTTGAAAAAAGGACTCCAGTGCAGAGCAGTTAACAAGGGTTAAAGATGAATATCTGAATTGCTCTCCCTTTAACCATTTGCCACTGGTGAGCCCAGCCAAAAGGTCAGCAATGGAAAGGTTGGGAGAACTGGCCAATCATTTGCTTATACCTTAAAGGCTTTGGCCTTTGCCTTGTAGAGGATGAACCTGCCACTAGGATGATGATGAGTGCATTGTTTGGCATCACGGAAATGGCGGAGGAGAATTGTGTGCATTTGAAAATGTGTGGCTAATATTTTTTACTATATCGCAACAAGCTGTGCGATTATACATGGGTACCTCGCTGAGATCAGTAAACACTGTATTGTTATAATCGCGTGCTGATTACCTTGCATTGAACCCCTCGTTGAGTATGCATTGCTTGTATATGACGTTTGTCTTTGTTGCACCACGCACACATTAAATGTAAAATAGTCTGATTTGGAACAAAGGAACGGGAGAACGTTGTACACAGCAGCGCATTGCCGGTATAAGGTTGGCCCAAATGCTGCTTGAAGTACACCGTTCCGTATATGCTGTAATAATCGCAATTGTGTAGTCGTCATTACTGGCGTTTATTTTTTATTTCAGATAAATACATCTCAAATTAAACATTGAAGGTTGCGACCTGTAAGAGACCCCGACCAGTTTTTTTTTCTTTGTGCTTTCATGGCACGAGTTCAAAGCTGAGCAAGTATAGATAGGCAACAAGTGCAGGCGACGCTCCTCCGCACCCCAGTAATAAGCTCTCTGACTGTGCCTTGCCACCCAATCTCGGTCCAAAATATGCAGCACTTTGGTGTGCATTATATTTGCATATCATTGTGCCGTCTTGAAATGGAAAACAGGAATAGAAAAAGGCATACGTATCCAAACTCCATTTGCATTTGACATTTCAGTGCACTTTGCGATATCCCATTTGATATTGCCATTTCAAAGTTGGCAAATTAGGTTAAAACAACAAACGACCGCAAAAATGGGGAGGTTTTAAGGTGGGGGCTGAGTTAGTGTGGTTTTTGTTTGCTTTGTTTTTACTAATGTCAAAATAACATTTTCATTTTTACCGTCACTGGAAATCTTATTATTTTGTATTTAAAACAGTCCACCCCATTATCAAATGTGTGGATATTTGCAAACAATATATAATGTTAACACTAATGGCATTGTAAATGAAACATATGTGCAATGCAAGATCACTTAAAAACTCAATATTTTAAATGTTCTACTATTCCAGCAATGTTGTTCATTATCTGAACATGAACAATGTTAAGACTGGATGAAGCGGTAGTGAAGTCTGTCTAAGACGAGCACAATCCCTTGGCTTTGGGATGATGAGATGAGCTCCTGTGTGAGCGCCACATGGATTGTTATATCGCGTGGCCCGAAAGATGGTGGCAGCTTGGGGTGGCTATCATTTAATAGTGGATAGAGTATGGCTCATGACGATGATGACAACAGTGATGATTTGATACTGCTCTACAATGGACCAAACCTCTGTGACTGAAATTGACAGTGGAATACAAAAATGCTGACCACCACATTGGTCATGAACGACTCATAACAGATGAATACACTATTCAATCACTTTGAACATTGGCTGCTTTTGTGAAACATGTTTATATTAAGCTTAACTGTGTTTTTTTGTAACATATATAAAATAAACATCACTCATTTGTTAATAACTTTGTGTGGTATGAAGTGTGAATAATTCCATTACCCTGCAAATAACGTCGAGTGCAAATTAACACCAGGTAGCCCTGGGTAAAAGGCTCAACAAAGAAGTAAGCAGGCACAAGAGAGAGCGATAAGCCTAACGTATTTGCTACTGTCAGGCAGATTAGCAGTTTAAACAGCGGGATCAACCAGTCCTTTCTCTCCTTGGAGTCTCAGCTTGCAATTTTTTTTGGTTCGGAGCCCTGCCTTTATAACATAACAGTGCCGAGCTCCTGGGAAGTGTGAGAACTACTCCAACCGCCTGCGTGATTAAAGCGCCGCTGATTTTTGAATCGGTGCGCTCGCAGGTCCTAGTGAGTTTCAGGGAGTCATGAAAATGCATTTTTCGCGCGATTCATCATCATTGCCAGAGTGGCGGCAGCTCATCCCAGAGAGTATCTCACATTTCCATGGGCCGTCCCTGCAGACCCGGCCAGCACTGCCGAGATAATTTTCACAAGATGATAATCAGGCGGGCACTTTCTGGGGCGGTGTGGGGGGGGGGTGGAATAATAGGAGGTAGGGGCTAGCTGTGAGGTATCGAGGATTGTGATAGGTGTATACACCGGAGAGTGAGCCCGGAGGGGAAAAGAGAAGAGAAGGAGGTGGAGGTAGAAGGGAACATCTACTCGGTTTGACGGCCCAACACAAAACACATCAAGTCCAATTATCATCGGAACAAGCGGCAAGAATCCCAAACGGCACACGTCTCACGTTCGCAGAATTCCAATCATGCACCGGTGCAAATCTTCAGGGTCTCAATTAAACTTAAAAAAAAATCAGGCTCTCTGTTTTAAAGTCCTCGTCATTAGGGCTAAGCCTAGGGAGGGTGGAATATTGTTTTATTCAGCTCATTTTTGTCCGTGCAAGCTTTTGGAAAAGGCACGGATCATGCAAATTTCA
>JAZEWT010000017.1:249746-259988 GCA_036362905.1 Mordacia mordax | reverse complement strand
AAAGGTCACATTGCATCCATATGGAGCAGAATTCTTTTATAATTATTCAGGTCATCATCTCTATGACTGGCTTCTTGGGTTGAGGGATGGGTGGAGGGTTTGGTGAATCTGATTTATATGTAGCAATAAAATCACCATATTTCCTGTTTCATATACATTATATGAAGCCTACCAACTACGTAGAATGGTGTGAATAGGTAAATTTGCTACATATTGTGTTGGACATTTAAGATGTCATTATTTATATTCATAAAGCTTAGCCTTGAGCAAAGCATAGGCAAATTAGTTTTGCAATATATATACACTCATGTTAGGCTTTTTAAGAAACTTTCCAGCATACAAATCTACAGTATATGTATAAGCATGTAGGTATTTGTTGGTTTATAAAATACAATTTTATAAGGGAACACTGGATATAAGCACACACCCTGGACGCAATACTACGTGTGCTTTTACCCAGTGTCCTTGTATCAGAAGTCATCTCTTTTTTCCCCTCCAACCAGTGGCATGTAAACTGTGTCGCTCATATCAGGTGTGCAAATATCCGGCTTCTGCTGTATTATCACCATCACCTGTTCTTCCCTCGGGCAGTGTTTAAAATATCAAGTGAACGGACGGGCACAAATGTCATGCACGTATGAATAAAACTGTGTAAATGCTGGTGGCAACTCTGAGGCTTCCAGAGCACGTGGCTGAGCCCCTTCACACGATGTGCTTCACGATGACCAGTGCATGCACATTGCTAATTTACAAACGTCTGTGCCTTCGTGGGACTGGGTGAGTTGTTAAGCAACATTTGTGAATGGGAAATGGTGTGTTCATATATGAAGGTAAGCTGTTTATTTGTCAACTTCAAATCTTGTAAAGGCACCGTGGTGTAAAGCGAAACGTATAACGACAGTGAAATCTGCTGCTAGTGTCTGTCGCATTAATGCATTGAGGTATTTTGTAAGCATCGCTGGCAGATTTACTACTAATCTAAAGCAAACACTTTCTATGGTGGTTTTGTTGACTAACCGGTGACTACGGACTGTACATTCAACCTTCGCACCAACCTGCTCAATAAGCCAATGGCATGGTTAGCGCTGGCAGCATCGTGCAGACTGCCTGAGCAAAGCCAAGACGCATCGCTCTGTGACGTCAAAGATAGATAAACTGTTACGAAAAGTACGTTCTCTTTGGATGACGTGTTGCTATAAGGCATGAAGGCTATGGGTTGAAAATACCTCGGAGTGGTAGTCAAAGGAGGAAGCTAACGGAATGCGTTGTTAGAAGGCAGATCGATGACGGTCAAGAGCAATAACAGAGTGACAGCCACAGAACGGAGCGAATCCAAGAGGCCAACCACTGTGGAGGTGGATCGTTGAAATCAGCACATGTACAGGTGCTACCGTATATGGGTTGTGCTTTGCTCCTGAGCTCCTGAGATGACGACAACTTCTCATCTCATCTCATTATCTGAAACCGCTTAATCCTATATAGGGTCACGGTGAAGCCGGAGCCTATCCCGGAAACACAGGGCGTAAGGCAGGAATACACCCGACGACGGGACGCCAGTCCATCGCCGGGACGACAACTTAGTGAGGCCTTAATACAGTCGAGGATGGATCATGGCTGATGATCGGTATTATGATGGAGACATTTTAAGCTGTGAATGCAGTTGTGGTGCCAAGCCTCGCAACGTGTTAGGCTGAGTACATGTTGACACACGCTGGGGTCGGATCGGGTCGTTCGCTAGGTTACTTTAGGTCAGTATGTAAGCAGCCGTGGGTAAATTCTGGTTGGCTACCAGAGTGGGGTGATATCGCATGACTGGATGACGTCAGATGGGACCGGGAGTGGAGTCTGAGAGTTTATAAGGAGAGTCGAGGCGTTCTGAGATAAGGAAGTCGTCGAGTGAGAATCAAGAGAGCGTCGTCGTAGAGTGTGGTCATGAAGTGTGGTCGTAAAGCATCATCGAGAGTCGCGCTGAAGGCGAGAGTTCGTTCGTGTGCCCGTGAGTTGACCACGTGGTCGTTGTTCGGGTTTGGCGTGGCCGAAAAAAAGTATTCCTCGGTTTGTTGAGATGGAGAGCCTTTGGAGTCCCAGTATAACTGTGCTGGAGGGAGAGGATGAGTGACCGCCAACGCAAGTGCGATCGTCGCCAGCGCATGAAGGTCAGCAAGAGGAACCCATCCCGGGGAAATTCACATGTCACGACAGTTTGGTATCAAAGTGGGATGCGAACCCATGCCGGGGGAAACGAAACAGTATGAACATCGTGCTGACTGCGCTTCGGAATCCTGGGAGGACTTTCAGCGACACGTGGCCAGTGCACAGCATCTGGGTGAGTCTCTATCCCAAGCTGGATCTCTGGGAGGGGGTAATTCAGGAGCAGGGGCCCGACAGGGAAACCAAAAGGGCGTGTGTCCTGGCTGCAGCATGGCCACAGCTTTGCGCCTAGAGCACGACCACCACTTGGGGGGGCATGGTGATGAGCGACGCACCAGGTTAACGCTCAACAACGGTACCTGTGGCCCAGCCTGAACTGGGACGCAACCACCTGGGTCAAGGGGTGTCAACGGTGCAAACAGACCGTGAAAGGACCACCGTGCTATGCCATTCCGCTGCGGCCACTAGGGGTGAACCGGGTGAATCAACTGATGGGATCGACCTGCAGGGGTCATTTCCCATGACGTAGCGCGGTAACAGCTACGTGACGGAGATGGAGGAGGTGCTCGCTCAGCGCCTGGAGACCCTGCGCCAGGCCCGTGGCTGGACCTAAAGCCAGCGAGGAGGCCCACATGAGGCAAGCAGTGGCGGTGCGACTGAAGGGTGAGGCCACGGAATAATGGGCCGGCGAGCGGGTGTGGGTGTTCTCACCGCAGGTCCGCCAGAGACAGGTGGACAAGCTCACCTCGCCCTGGGAGCGACCCCATATGGAGGTACAGCAGCCGTCGCCCGAGACGGTGTTGTTGAAAGGAAAAGGCTGGCAGGCGTAGCGCATAATCATCGTGAGGCATCTGAAGGCCTGGAGACCACCCTCTGGGGGGAATCCATCCCCGAGAATGACCGGGTCGAACGACGACAATGGTGAGACACAGAGGTGGCCCACGTGTATGTGGCGGCAGAGCCGGGCGGTGGTACCTCGGCACCCGATGGGTTCTGCGCCCGCTAAAGCGGACACCACCCGAGCGGACGACCGCGAGGGCTCGGGGAGTTTCCCCACATATGCAGGGACCACGGCGGCCGTGGAGGTGCATGGCGGCCTCTCGGTGATCAGGCGGCCAAGATGGGCCCCGGTCCGCCTCCGGGACAATGTCACAGCGGTCGATCCTTGTCACGACAACGGCGAGGGGTTCCGGCCAGGACTTCTCGTCGGGGGGGAACTGTAGTGCCAAGTCTCACTACGTGTTAGGCTGAGTACATGTTGACACTCACGCTGGGGTTGGATCGGGTCCTTTGCCAGGTTACTCCGGATCAGTATGTAAGCAGCTGTGGGTAAATGCTGGTGGGCTGGTGGAGCGGGGCGATATCGTGTGACTCGGCGACATCAGACGGGACTGGGAGTGGGGTCTGAAAGTTGATAGGGAGAGTCAAGGAGTTAAGAGATAATGCAGTCGTTGAGTGAGAATCGAGAGAGCGTCGTCGTAGAGTGTCACGTAAAGCATTGTCGTAGAGTCGCGCCCGTGAGTTGACCGTCTGGTCGTGGTTCGGGTTCGGCGTGGCCGAATAAAGACACCTCGTTTGTTGAGATGGAGAGTATACAGAGTCCCAGTATGCCTGTGCTGGAGAGAGAGGATGAGTGGCCGCCAACGCAAGTGCGATCGTCGCCAGAGCATGAAGGTCAGCAAGAAGAACCCATCCCGGGGAAATGCACGTGTTGCGACACAGTGAAGTTTTAGTTTGATTTCACTGTGCCTGGACTCATGGGTGCTCTGGGCAGCCCAGCATAAGCGTTTGCCTTGGATTTTGGGTGCTGCTGAAAGGCCTGGTATTGTCACGAGATAGAGACTGCCAGCAGTAGTTGATGGATTTTGGGAAATTGCAATACCTAACCCGCACGACAGCCAACTGGTAGAATAGAATTTATGTTATTTTGTGCTCAATAAACGCACCTGAGTTGGTATTGTGACAATTTCATGACCAAGACCCAGCTGGGTGATGTCCTCACCAACCTATCACCATCCATCTAGCTCCTGCAATTGAGATGCCCTATTCACTCCACCTCTTGCTGTGGCTTTCATCCTTGGCTACCATTCTGTTAGTCTCGACCACTGAGCGTCGTAACGTCTAGCTGCGGGTTCTGCCCAAACCCATTTGTGCGTCTCATATCAATCTGAGACGTCAATCTGAGATGTACCGCATCTCCAAAGTGCATGTGTTCCTTGATCAACGTCTTTGTCTTTTAGTATACTTCCACATTTCTTTGCACACTTTTCAACTTTTGTTCTATTTTGTTTTTGTGCAATGTTTACATATTTTTTTAATCTATTCGTATTAGTCTTGTGACAATTTAGGCAATGTACATAAAGTATATTTGTTACAACCATAAAACGAATGGAAAACCAAATTTCCTGTAACTGTGGGAATATATTCAGGGCTTCATTTCAGCCGGGTCTGTCTGGTTCGGCAACCCTGGAAATATTTCCGTGCACGGCAAATCACATTCACAATACCTATAGCTATGGCAGTGGCTACTCCTACCTAAGAAACTCTAGCTTGGCACATATAGTGTGATGTGTTTTCATTCTAAATGAGCTAAAATATCAATAATTTGCAGCACAACATTGTCACTCCTCTGCCGGATGAAGGCCTCCCATAGCGTGTTTGCTGCGAGGGGGTTGTTTGACCATACTTCATCACGCTGATTATTGCAGATTGATACATTTTTGGGTCCCAGAACTGATTCAAATATCACTTTCATGTAGATGCTTTTTTTAACACTTTTTTATCTTGACAGTCCAGTGGTATTGCATGATTGACATCTTTAAAATTATTATTTTTAATTGGAATTTGAGTGGACAGTCTCTTTTTGGTCAATATACTGTACCTATGACTATAACTGTATCAGTAGCTGCCTTCAATTTAAAAGCCATTTTTCTTTTGCTGCCCAGTAAAGTGCTACAGAAACCTGATATATGACAGGCAGGCAGATGGTTTTGGTACCACTGGGATGTGGACAATGGGAGAAGTCCCACCGCAAGACCTTAGGCCAAGACGCAGGGCATTGGCCCAAAACAAGCCCGTTAATTCCCCAGACGCAGTGCCCCAATTTTCTCATTTATTAACCCCTTCCTCGGTGATGAATGGAGCAATCGACAGTTAAACGGCATTTGCCGCACCCGATTTTGCTCCCCAATCGGCCGCTGAACCCAGCATGGCAAATTGCGCCGTAAATTAATCGGAGTTTTATTGCTCCTGATTGATTTTTTTTCTTCCCGGCGCCACGCTCATTATTTGGGTCTGTGGCCTGAGGGGGGGATGGGTGTTAAGAGGGGTGTCAGGGTTTACGATGAGAGTTTTTTATGCTTCTCATCAGTGGGAGCCAAATATCAGAAGCCCACACACTCCACCTGCCTGGCGCATTTTTTTTTATATTCTTGGCACAGTCATTTTTTGATGCACCTGTCAATATATGTGCAAATAATTACGGAATACAGTCGTTCCGTATGTAAGGGATATCGTGTGTGTTCATGTCTCATATGTAACCTTTGTGGCTCTTTTTTGTTGCCACTGAGTGAGGCCACACTTTTGCGGTGAGATTTTTCATAGTTGTGTTGTGTTTGTTGCAATTGTGGTAGATTTCGCTGCCTGACGAAGCAATCTCTTAAGGATAGAATGCGTTCTGCGTACCTTCAGTATCGGGGCTAATGAAAAGTTTGCAGCGAAATAGATTTGGCACCTTTGTCAATAGACTATTTCGAAGTTTGCATTCGAACTCGCATATTAAATTCACATTTCATATTTATTTTTAATCGTTGACATCACAATCAAAAACATGATGCAGAAGTCCTGCAAACACTGCAAGTACCGCTTTAATGTCTCTGTATAATATTGATATACACATTATCTAATATAGCATGGGACTAGATCATGGCACTTTATCTCCGATGTGATTAATAGTGACAAATCATTTTACTGTGCCTTGGGGGCATGTTTTCAAACAAAGGCCAGTAATGCTTAGGC
Organism: Mordacia mordax; assembly: GCA_036362905.1. Taxonomy (NCBI): domain Eukaryota; kingdom Metazoa; phylum Chordata; class Hyperoartia; order Petromyzontiformes; family Petromyzontidae; genus Mordacia; species Mordacia mordax. Next base: position 253,820 of record JAZEWT010000017.1, on the reverse strand, counting down.
CCGGGCAGGCCTAAATCACTCCTGGGCCCATTTTGGGTCCTGCCAAACTATCCCCTGAAGTGGGCCACAAATTACCACACTGTGATTGGACGGCCGGGAGAGTCAATAAGGGCAGGTTGGTGCTCCCCCTCCAGCCAGCACCCTAGGGCCTCCCTGCGTGTGGTCAAGAAGTGAGCGCGCTCGCTCACCTACGCCGTCCGCTATTGCCTCGAAGGGCTCAGGCGCGTTTGCAATGCCATTTTTATTTCAGTCTAACAACATCCCGATAGCGTGTCCCAAATAAACTGTCTCTCGTGGTCAGTAGTTAAAATATATATTTATGCTGCATCGCCGTGCTCTCATTAACAGGGCGCGCTCTCCGATGCAGTCATTTGTTGTTTGTTTTTGTCGTTCGGCATTTCTCGATATTCCAAGCGTTAATGCGCATTTCAGGTGTGCTTCGCAATATCGGGCTGCAACGGAATGTAGTTTTGCTTCTATATCCATGTAACTTTCTGGCGCAATGACTTTTTTCATCCCAATGCCAATAATTAAATAGTATATTTCATCCTAACAGCGACCACATTGTGTAAGTTGCATAAATTCTGAACTAAAAAGAGGTTTCCTGAAAGGGCTGGTCAAATAATCAATAAGTAGATAAATCTGTCACCTTAAGTGTTACTCATTGATTTGTACATAGCCACTTTACTGCTTTGCATATAGCAGGGCATTGGAAATGTGTTTCAACTTTACCAAAATCTTCTTTATCGTATTACAGTATTTACATAAAACAATAATAGCGTACATACCTTGATTTGTCGCCTGACAGAGGAATACCTTGCCTAGGCTATGTTAGCCACGGGGATTATTTGAATATACTTCACCACACTTGTCAGCACAGTTAGGTGGAAAGGAATATCCACAGGATAGGGTGGACCTGCATATTGTAAATGTTTTCACCACATTACCGTTATACTGTAATTATACATTTATTAGACGTAAATATAATTTTAATCCGGATTAAGCTACTTAAGAACATCCCCATAGTCACAGAGGGCTCATGTGGTGCGAAGATTCCTTGCGGTAAGAGAGGTCTCTGTATTACAATTCTGATGATGATAAAGGAGGGCGGCACGGTGGCCCAGTGGTTAGCGCTGTCGCCTCACAGCAAGAAGGTCCCGGGTTCGAATCTCTCGGCTCGGGTGCCTTTCTGTGTGGAGTTTGCATGCTCTCCCCGTGTCCGCGTGGGTTTTCGCCGGGCACTCCGGTTTCCTCCCACAGTCCAAAAAGCATGCTGCTATATAGGTTGATTGGCGCGCAGGCTAAATTGCCCCGCAGTGCCCGGCGATGGACTGGCGTCCCATCGTCGGTATATCCTTGCCTTGCGCCCTGTGTCTGCCGGGATAGGCTCCGGCTTCACCGTGACCTTGTATAGGACTAAGTGGTTTCAGACAATGAGATGAGATGATGATAAAGAAGCTTTGGGTTATAGTTTACCTGTGACTTTCATGAATTTCTAAACACTACATTCTTCTCTTGACGAGTTGATACCTGACGTTAACAATATTTATTTAAATTTCAACAATAGTTTACAGACCATTGCCAAGCCCCTGCTGTATGAGATGATTTTCTACATTATCAGCCATACGAATAATTTAACCATATTTCACCACGCTGGTCAATGCGGGATAGTGAAGAGAGCGCTTGAACCAGTTCAGATATCACTTGCCATCGATGTTAGCCGTTGCTGGGAACCAATATAAATGCATCGGAATCATAATCCAGTGGTCTATTCACTGCACCAACGCTCCTCTCGCTGACCTGTCTTAAAATCATGGGATCCATTTATTTGTAATTATGTAGGTTTTCACGGCTTGATGCATGACGTGTCAATCGACGCGACTATCCAGAAAGAGCAGCTTTTCGCAGCGATCGTGATACATTTATTCTTCTTATTTACCCAAAAAAAAGTTATGCCCTCTAAATTGTGTACATGCACAGTGGTGGTCACATGAGATTCCCACAAGACATGGTGGGAGCCGTACCTTCCTGTCGATTCTGAGTAGTATACCTTTGCGTGTTGTTGTTGTTTTTTTCTTTTGTAACGGATTAATCATTGCATTTCGTTGTCCAGAACCTAAGAAGAAAAGACATCATTACAGTGCTTCTTGTTCATTACAGCGCTTAATAACAAACATGCTTCTCACTACCCCTGCTAGCGTTCACTTAACTTGCTCAGAGAATTAAGAAGTTCTTTAAATGCTTCATACATTATCCACTTCTTTTCAGCTTTCCTTATCTGTGGCATTGTATTCCGGCGTTCAATGGAAAATGTTATAGCAGAGCGGTGATTTCAGCATCGCTCTCCGTTGCGCGAGCGTACACGGATATTTAATTTTCCCATCACCCACGATAGAGCAATTGGATTTTAATAACGCCAGGGCTTGGCCCTAACATCGCTGGGTCAGGCGCTAGCAGACACGAGATCGTTCCATGCCTGGTTGACTTCTGTCTTCCGCAAGCGATGGCATTTGTCCTGTCTCATCCCGACGCGATGTTCACCCTTCCAGCCCCTTCCACTGCCTTAAGTATCCGGCTGCCACACGTCACTAACCCGGACAATGATGTGCTTTCCTTGCGCTTGTGATTTTTTTCTGCGAGAGTTCCAGCTTTACTGAGCACGTTTTAATGTGTGTACGAGGAAACGGACGAGTCATTCCAGGCAATGCTAGTCTAAGAGCACAAGTACTGAGACTCGGTGTGAGGTTTTCGTGGATAAATAAGCAGTTATTATTACTCAGAAGCCCCTGGGGTGGGAAGAGAGCTTCCTCACACTTATAATTTGGTTGTTTTGAGATAGGCCTTGAAACTGCTGCCACATAGGCACCGAATTCGGGAATAAACATGGTATCCTGTGTTGAATATAATGACCGGGCAGAGCTGTAGTTGTATTCCCAGAGCACAACTGCGGGATGAACTTCAAAGACATCAAGTCAGACACCATGGGGCACCTGCATCAAACGAGCGTGAATTGGCACACCGCCTGAAATTGGAGTGTCCTAATTTGTCTCCTGAGGTTTCATTGAAAAACTTGGCTTTCCAACAAGCAGAGGGCAATAGCTGTTATCAAGACGGGGAAATATGTTTGATTATAACGGCCCGTGATACTTTTCTTAAGCAATATTTGCAAAACAGGAGCATAATGGATGCATGCTTTCCTTTCTGTCCTGTTGATCAAGGCTAGTAACCACTCTGATACCGGAATAACAACAATTGGTTCTTAATCCGGCGAAATGGTTCACATTGCATAGCTGATAGCTTCTCGTAGCTTCACGACGTTTAATATCACTGCATAAGCTTTCGTGGTAGCCCGATTCAACAACGGTGTGTGTGTGTGTGTGTGTTTTTAAATCGTACCGTCTTTTGTTTTATCATGATATTTGACATTTTACCTGGACCTGCTTTAGGTGCTTCACCTCTTGTTTTGAACATGTGGTCGACCCTCAAAACACGTTGGGAAGAGAAGTTAAATAATTGGAGAATTTGCCACGAAGTTTTACTATTAAAATGTAAACAATAATAATGGGAACATTGACGTTCATGTTCAAGGTTTACATTTTTACTCTACATGCAATGTGCTCTTTTTTGATAATATACCATTAAAGAATAGCACGTTCTTGAGAATGACAGCTATTGAGTATTGTATTAATGCTGCCAAACTGTTGACAGTAGTACATACAAGCCTTGAGATATACAGTTTGAAATTAAGACGAGTAGTAGCTACTTGAACGTTAAATTGAGAAATTGTTATCGTATTTTTTTCAGTTTTTTATTGTTAGTATGTGTGTAAATTTTATCTCCCTGAACTAAAAAAAATTAGATTTTGCACCAACAGAGGGCACTGCCACCCAAGGCATTCTTGACACTGGACAATAAAATGTGAGTACTTTGGAGTCTACAAGTGATACATTTTCGCAAAAATACACTTCATATTTGTTCTACATAACGCATTTTTGATTCCATAAACCTATAAGTAGGTAAAAATCAAGCCTGTAAAATGAAACTGCCCTCTCCAACCGGAGTGTTTTACAGTTT
>JAZEWT010000017.1:235101-249693 GCA_036362905.1 Mordacia mordax | reverse complement strand
TGTTTAATAATTTAGGGCTATGTATGCACGCTTTGAGATATAGCGTTTACGTAAAAATAAATATATTCCGCCCTTTATCAGTCCACTGCTAGATGAAGGCCTCCATATGCCGTGCAATTCACAGGGGTGGTTTTGAGCCGTGCTGCCACCAATATTACGTGGACTATGACAGCTGCCAAAGACTGCACCACGCGCTCCACCGTCACACGCCGTTCCATAACACGACCCTGAAACGGTGGAACTCAAATGCGCGTTGTGCCGCAGCGACAGCCGACAGCGCGGCTTAGGACGCAAACGCGCGCGGCAGCACCGCGTCCCGCCATATGTGCCGCGGCACATTCACACATCATTGTGGAGGCGCCTAAGAGGCCCATGCTGAATGAGAAATGGAGCGTGTCCTTGTAAAGTCAATATATAACGAAAAAAGAAACACCCGTTTTGTGCGGCATCAGTGATTTTACGCACTAATAACATGTAGCTAAGTGTCATTGAAGGCGCCGTTGTTATTGCCGTGCATACATCTGGTGGTCCTGTCATTACTTTCACTGGCTGCCATTTCTGCAGCTTGAAAGTAATGTTAACCTATGATGACTACGTGCCATTAAATATGAATGTTGCCATTATTGCTTTATGTGACTATTACGTCGGTGCAGGGTTCAATCTTGCCCTGCCTTTATTTCTGCAACGACAGAAAGGGCACAATGTTTTGGGGGGTTCACGTGTCGTGACAACATTGCCCCTTCAGCCAGTCAATGTAAACACCTAAGTTTTTTTTGGTACGACAAAAATTGAACAGTCAAACTGATTGACAGCTCACGCCAGTTTCAACAGCAGATGGTGTGCCGTGTATTTTTGCAACAGCTCGGGAATAATATAGCCAAATACATTTGAACACGTATAGGAACATAAAACAATTGGAGAAAAAAAAACTAATCACACGAGTGCTTGTCATGACGTGAAATTGATAGATTGTTGCAAAACCCAAAACTTAACAAAAACAACAACAAAAACCTCAGTCAAATGTGAATTTCTATAAAATGGCTGTTAGGTGTGCTGTCTTACATTCTTATAACAGAAAGGAAATGACCGTTGAATGTACAGGCTATGGTGAAAAACTGACGAACGGCAATTAAGTGAAATTACCTCCGTTATTATTTTCTGTGAATTAATCACGTTGTGACTCTTGATTGGAAAATTGGTTTCCTTCCATCGACCACCTTTGCCCCTCCTCTGCCTTGCCTTCCGAGAAGCGACTCATTTTTTTTCTGTGCGTTCTTATAGCCTGGAATGTGTATTGGTTATGCACATCTAATCAGTGGTTACATTGAGGGGGACCGAGGGGAACAGTGCTACCATACGTCTCCCCCAGACACTGCGGAGTTCCCTTGCGTGGAGTCAGTACCTCCTATCAAGCGATGCACCCTAGAATGGGTTGCCACCTCTGACATGATGAATATAGCAGGACGTATCATGGAAAGAAAAAAATATTACATTACTGGAAAAGGGCAGAGCTGCTAGTAAATACATTGTCTTGAGTGGTTTGTTATTATGCAATGGACAAAGAAATTGGAAGTTAATGTTAACTTTTTAGACTCGTATATTTATTCACAGTTGGCCTTAAGCTTGGCTTTAGTGGAAGTCAGCCGCCTCAAAGCCATGCTTGACTTGACGTGGCTCTAAGCATGATGGTGCTAGCCACGCTCAGGATCTCCACGTGCCGAGCCTGAGCCGCTAAGCCATGGCTGAGCCGCTCGCTCCTGAGTCTCTAAAAGCAACGAGCGACTCACCTCTGAGCTGAGCCGTGTTTCGATGCCAAACCAGACCCCTGAGCTGTGTCTAAGAATATGGCCCTTAATGTCCCAGAAAGATTTTGCAGATCTTCCAGGACAACTACATCAAAACGAGGATGATCCTGCAGAAATCACGACAGGTGTCATCGACCTTCCCCCCCCCCCCAAAAAAAAAAATTAAACTCTTCTCCACGGGAGAAAGTCAGCAGTCGCACACGAGTGCTCTCTAACAAACATGTTCGTACGTGCGCACACAAACCTGCCTTCTTATGACTGCTATAGACTGCTGGGGGCTAGTGCTATTAGCGAGCAGCTCTTAAGGCTGGCATGACACGAGGGAGTTGGTGTCACCACCACTGCACATGACCGACATTATATTTGCAACGCGGTTTATGCAACAGATCAGCTGCTCATTTAAGGCTGAGTCAATGTAAGGAATGTTCCGGACGGGACAATCTGGTAACACACAAACACATGGAGCATATATGCATGGATGTTTTTTTTTTACCATTGAATGAAAAATCACAGTGACTCACATGCGCCCATATGGCTGGTTGTCCATAGAATACATCCATATGTCATAGAGACTGTGCTCTCTCATTTGTGGCAATTTTATTTGTTCATCCATAATTTGTCGCTTCCTACATCGATGACCATGTTATTGACTGTTCTACGCTTAACCATTCTCAATGTGTTCATCCCTCATTTGGCTGCATTGAAATTGAGCTAGCTTAGAGTTCGGGATACCATAGGGACGTCGCTTTCCAATACAAATCGTATGTGTTATTGTACTTGCACGAGGTGACTCTTACCATTCACTGGCCCTGTACACTGAGGCAGGCAGGGCAGTGTTCTACCGAGCAGAGTGAGAGGGAGGATTGGGCACGACGCTCTTATTTCGCCACGTAGGGTTTCACGGTTGTGATGTGGACCGCTCCGAACCGTTCACCTCACGAGCTGGGAGCTGTGAAGCTCCCAGGATGTGCCGAACAACCCAAAGATTAATCAAATCTCCCACAATGACATGACCACTTCCCAATATACGTTCTTTTTTTACGTTGTAATCTTGTTTACTCAGGAGGCATCAGCGAGTTTCAAGATATTTTTGTAAGCGAGTTCTGCCACATACTTTCAGGAGAGAATGATGTTGCTGCGTTTAATTCACATTGAATACTTTTCTGGTAACTGTTTTGCACTGTTATGTTTTGACCAATACAAAGGAAGCTCGTACATAAAACTGGGAGAAGCTATAAGCTTCAAATATAGTTGCCCAAGTTGGTCACCAAACCTAGGACCTTCTTGCCTTGAAGCACTACCCTTACCCCTGTACCACCGTAATGCCTTATACAACACTCTAAGTATGAGTTTGAGTCCCTGCACCTGGTAATATCAGTGGAGTATTTATCTGAGTAAACCAACTCCTGCCATTCCCACCCACTGTTTCACCAACCTGCACTGGCTAGTTTGGTGAAAGACGGTCGAACAACCGATTGACTACCGTGACCGACACGGCGTTGCAAAGCCTCCATCCAGCAGTGGATTGGGAAAGGGCAGTTAATTATTCTCAGGCATTATGCATGTGTGGACATCCAAACACACACACACACACGCGCGCTTTTTTGGATGCCCACATGAACGCGTACACTGCGATAACAAGAATACCGAACTTCGGTTCGCCAGCACTGGCCCCTGAGATTTTCGCAGCAATATGGCAGCAATACATCAGATCTCCATAATAATGACAGGCAAAATATCAAACATACCAAACTAATGTTTCATTTTTAAAAAAATAGTGACAGAGTCGAATTCAACTCAAGGTTGTGCACGCCCGTGCGTTATAAGGTACGTTTAGCAGGTTTATGTTAGGGTCATTTGAGCATGGTGACGAACCCGCGCATGGTTGCACATTGTATATTTATATTCATTGTAAGTCACAGCCGACTAATGCGTGTGGGTTTTTTTTTTGCAATTTAACCGTAGCGTGCAACGATTGAAACCAGCTCGCGATAGACGTGCCATGGATTTTTTTTGTTAAAATAATCATTACGCTTAATTTTATTTTATTTTAGTGTCTCTTCTAACAAAGGCTATTGCGTGCGTGCCCTTTTGATGCTGTTTGCGATACGAGGACTCTTCCTAGAAAACATCCACGAGGGTTTTTTTTTTTAAACCGTCGTGACCACAGAACGCGAAACGTCTGAGCGTTTAAGAATGTCGCGAAATGAGCCCCATTAAGTTTCCGGTGGCACCATATTGTGGCACACGGTCGTTTAAAACTGAGTAAAGAGTTTGATTTGCTCAGCTGTCAGTGTGCGCTGTCACATCTGCCAAGTGCACCTAATGAGTGCTTTATCAGATCATTTACCATTAACGGGAATGACAAACGTCACCACCACAACTGCCTTCCGCACGCCCAAAGCAAACAGTGCTGCCAGTCGCCCGCTCCGTCATTCTGTAATACCTCTTTAATATTAATGAGCCATGCCAGGTTTGTAGTAATAAACTTGTTACCACGGGCGACATATTTTGAATTGAATTAATTGCCACGGCATGTCCACGGCGCATGCAAGAACAAGGTGAAACATCTTTTTTTAAAGCGGTTGAAATTGTTTGATCCTATTTATTTACTTTGCAAGTTGATAAGAATAATGTACAATTCAGCAGGGTAAATACAGAACGGCAGATATGCAACATATGTTATGCAGCGTCTGTTTCCCTGTACGCTTTCCGATTTTTTTTGCAGGGAGAATGTAGTTTGGCAGCCCTCCTGTCATCTATTGCATTTTTCAGCCGCCGAATAAAAATATCCTTGTGTTGAATTCTGCTTGCAGGATGGAGGCACGTGCTGCTGCTAAGCTGAGTGACAGGATGCAAGTCGGGAATTCTTCCAAGCCTCTGCCACATTTCTTATTTATTTTTCAAGAGTCTCTTTAAGGTAAGCTATCTGCTGCGCATCTAGTGACTGCTGCTATGCGTTGTACAAATGAAAACGCCAAGGATACACACGTGATGATGGTGATGGTGCTCCCCTGATTAATGGAAATTTATGAAGGAACCAAAAGCGTTTGCTTCGAGAAATTGACGCTTCCTGTTGTTTTACTATGACTTTGGTTCATGTCATTGCACGCCTCTGAATCATTGTAAACTTGTTCTCACCACTGCGTCTTCGTTTTTTGTCTCATTTTGTAAAATATAAAGAATCCGTTGTGATAATTTATTATCAAAATTTACCTCGTTGAAATATGACAACTGTGAGTAGCGATGCTTGGAAACATGAAGCTTTTCGATGGCTGCTGCTGATACAGGTTTTAACATAGCTCTGAATTTTATAATAATCAAAAAAAATACCCCAAATAATGACAGATCCTGCTTGTGAAATTAATATATGAATAGAGATTTTTGAAAAAGTTAAAAAAATCCAAACAAGTATTTCTGTTGTGGACTGTACTTGTCCAGCATTATCTGCATCATTTTAGACAAACACTGTCGAAACGTTGAGAAAAAAAAATTCCACTACGGTTATTGCAAAAAAGAAAAATAGTGAAAATATGTTCGCTACAAGCATAGCAGTGACAAAATATACAAATGATACATTCCTTCACCGAAAATTTGTAAACGCATAATCTGTCATCAGAGCTCCTCACCTTAATGTATACTGGTAACCCCTATTCCCTTATCCCACTTATAATTGCAATTTATGTGGCATCTAAATACCCTCATCATTTTAAGATGCTGTGTACAGGGCCGGCATAGAAATGTAAACCGGCACATCCAGATAGAATAAACAATAATAATAAATCCAAACGCGAGAGCGATCTGGGCAGATTATGCAGCAGAGCAGGCACGCCATGTGCAAACCGTATCAACTGCCGTAACCCGGCACAAATGGTGGAATGGTGTTGTGATGTGCAATGATGGAGGCAGCAAAATCCATAATTTATGCAAGCAGGTAAATAATGGGAGGGGTGACGATTTAGATGAAGTTGGAACGTGAAATGGATGGGAAAATTTAGGGGAGAGCGTTATTAGTCAACGGCAGAGAGAGAGCAGAGGGCTTATGTGTTGACCTGAAGAAAGACGGCGAATCAGTAGTCTGGAAAAATTGAGAGTTTTAACAAGGTAAGGGGCAGCCCTGCAATATCTTGCTTGTGCCACTGCTAGCAGCAAGGCCTCCACTGAAAGGAGCTCTCGAGCCTCTCTAGAGGATATCCTGGCCGACATTACAACGCTCACAAGCTAAGAGGTTGTATTACCCACACTTTACCTCATCACCTGCTGTTCTTGACAGCGAGACAAGCTGTCAAGAACAGTTGTCAAAAACAACAGCGAGACAAGCTGTTAAGAACTGCTGTTTCTCGATAACCGTGTCGAGCGTTCCTCCCTGCTCTTGGCGATGTTGGTGTCTGTCTTACCGTTCATATGTCATTGTTGTTGCTTACATGCCGTTCTCTCCACAGCTCTGTGCAGCGCTTTGTGACGCTCGGGTGATTTTTATTGTTTATTTAGAGGCATTATCAAGCTAATGAATTGTTGAGCTGACGTACTGGTGATGTATACAGTGGCAGAGAGATTTAAGGAACTTGCTCCTTGTTCAATTGCCATGCCAGAACTAATCAGCGATCTCTCTCCCGAAAGCAACAGGGTGGAGCAGTGAGTAGTGCTGCTACCTCAAAATGAAGGTCCTGGGTTTTGATTCCTGGTTCGGGTACCTTTTTGTGTGAAGTCTGCATGTTCTTCCCGTGTCTGGGCGAGTTTGCACCCCAACTACAAATATGTATTGTCTAGGTTAATTGTCCGGACTATTTTGCCCTAGGTGCCCTGTTGTAACTTGCTTACTCCTCCCCATTAGACAATTGATAAAAAGCGCTACATAGCTCAAAGGTTCCAGCTTTAATTAAAAAAAAACTGACTGATTCGATTTCAAATTCTTTCTTCTGACCGTTGCAGTACCAAGCCAGAGTCGGTGTACAACGAAGGGGATATTAACCATGTGAATTATAAAACGTGAAACAAACCACATGTTAACAGCAATTCACTAAAAAATGTACAAAGAATGCTTGAATGAAAGCGTGGACGAAGAAATGCAAAAAGTAACTAAAAAGCCGTTATAGTTATTTTGTTTATTTAGTAAGGGAAGACAATGTTGAGATAGATATAGTACATTCATTATTTGGGCATAGTCCAAAGCATGTGCTTGGAGACACGTGCTTTCGGCAAAGCGTCACGGTCCCACTGATGCAATTTAAAATGTGTTGCAACACCTTCCCATTATTAAGATGCTTTTCGCTGTGTGCAGGCAATAATAGAACCCCTTACCACCGATGTAATTGAATATAGCGGCATTGAAATACTATAGGCTTGGACACTGCCAACACACCTTAAATGTTAGCACATTTCTTTTTGGCCTTAATGAATCGTAACTCAGACATTATTTGGCAATGCCTACTGTAAACATTTTGTTGCAAAACTCAAAAATCAAATTATACGCTGAATGTGTGTTTAGGCACAGTTATTTATTTTAAAGTCGATACGGCGAATGATACATATTAATGTGTTTAAGGGACCGCATAAAGCATCCGTGTTGGTATTTCTTACGTGAAATTCATACTAGAAATTGGGGAGAGGACCTTTTAAAGTATATGGGCTGAGCAGTTACTGTAATGAGCCCCCTGGTCATGTAATACTGCTGTCACCAATCAGAAGTATTGGATTATTGAATTATTGAAGGCTTGCCGGAAAAAGGGGCATTAAGCCATATTGACAGGCCATGGCCATTAAGAATTGGGTTTTTAAATTGAAGTGCATTTATATACATTAAACATTAAACCACCACCTCAAAACATTGATGGGACGCAACGTTCAAATGCTTGGAGAACATCGTAGTATTGAACACGTTTTAATACAGAAATACTTTACTCTCCATGCATTTCACGAAATATATATTTTTAAGTGCGAAATTAGTTTTTTTGGTATATTGATTGTCTTTTTTAAATGATGTTTTTGTGTGGTTTTTACAACGAAATATATTCCCCATAATGTGATAAAATATATTGTCAGCTTTCCCTCGGTCACGACAGAATCGTGAGGATCGATCGACATTATGTTATTCTTATTACCCCTTAGGAGTATTTTATGTAATTTCCCGGAAGTTTAACTTGCAGGAATATTTTTCCGTTCTTGCAATGTTATCAAATATGTTCGTTTTCCGCAATAGCTTTGCAACGCGATGAATAGTTAGTCCGTCCTGAAATACTTGTCTCAGTCTCCACTTCAGACAAGTTAAACTTTGCATATCAACTTGTTCAAACTCGAATATTTCCTCAGGATGTATTATTGTCAGGATTAGTTAACGTAAAGTGCTGGTGGTAGCCGACGTTGGATGTGTTTTGTTATGTCAGGTGATGTTTAAAGTCACGCAATCGGGAATTAACAAATTGGTGGTTTACTATAAACATTATGAAAACGTCGGACTAATTACGAATTGTACCTCGTAAAATAACAGTGTCCAAATTGTCAGAGCGCACTATGCACTGTAACGTTAATTGTGAGGTAAATTGCTGGGACTTGGTAATAAAATAACACACCCTGTTGTATTTCACGTGCATTAATGTAAGCGTGTTGTAATGAGAATTTACATAGGGATTCAATGAGGTAATTTGCAATAGCTAGCTGTATCCAGAACCTTGCCCTTTCATGCACCCTCTCTTTTCTCAGAGAGTGATTGCTTGATCACTTGACCTCAACTTCATTAAGAATTAAGGGGTTATGTGATGTAGGCTCATTACCTTCAGATGTGTGCCCACTGACAGCGCATACACAGGGCATTTCTTGAAAGAAGATTTCCATTTAACGTTGTTTGGCATTTCAATGCTAACCCTTGTGAACTCACTGTCCAGATTTCAAAATCAAGTGACCCGAACTATTGGGCGAGTCAGAATAGGCCCGATCAGGTGACCTACGCTCCATTAACAAGGATTACATGCCTAAATGCCAACATGCTGCTTGTGTTAGTTCTGAGTTATGCTTCACTCAAACCGCCAACAATAGCGCAGAGATTGATACCATATGGCTGGCTGGCAACAGATGAGGTTCGCATTTTAGCGAGAATCAAACCAACTGTGAAAGCCTTGTCTATTCCGTGAGTGCTTTGTTCTGAAATGGGAACTTAGTATAACAGTGGGCAGGACCAGTGGGTACAGGATATGGACAATGACATCTACAGCCTGCCAGCTGATCACTGACTCTGCCAAAAATGCCCGCAGCGTAGGTTTTTACTTTTGCATGTTGTGTGTGTTGTTTGCGGTTATGTTCATGACTTACAGACCCACGAGGAGAATATTTGGAAATGGGGTTGCTAAACTTAAGAAGAGGCGTTGTTGGAAACAAAGCAGTTGGACTAGTGCTGCAGTAAGCACAGGGTGGGTGGGATGGGGCGGCACTGCGGGTACGTGTAGCCAAATCGTGAGATATGAAGCAAGCAGTTGCGACTGGTGACGCCAATATATGGGTGAGCTTTGCCGGTGTCACAGTAATAATAATAATAATTGCATTTATAGAGCGTTTTTCACCCGAGGGTCACAAAGCGCTGCACAAAGCTGCGGAGACAACGGGATACGATCAACGACAAGAACGTAAAATCAGCAACAATAACATTTTTATTTTATATACACGTTGTTGCAGAACAACATGTAACTTATGATCTGACTTTCAACTAAAAATTTAAAATGCAAACTTATCAATGTTTATAATACATATATTGGGAAATTGTTTATTGTAACATTTATCGTAAAATAACAATAATTGCATTTCCGGAGTGCTCATCACCCGAGTAGCGAGAGGGCTGGGAGAGTGTGAGAATGGCACATTGCCCTGGGCGCCAAAATGCCTATCTTGAGCTCTGGGTGGGATTATGGCTCGGTGTCAAGGCTTGTCGTGTCGTCAGGAAGTCAGCGAGTCCTTGTGGCTATGGCAGGAGTCCAGAAGGTCCGGGTGGCAGGCTGGCAGAAATGTCCAGGCGCAGGTCCAGGATCTCTGGGCCGGAGTCCGAGATCCGGGGGCAGGAGTATGGGTGGCCCAGCCTGGAATCTGGGACTGGTGGGTGGCAATCAATTCCAAAACAGACTCTTAGAAGTAAAATCTAAAACTTATGACTTGATATATTTTGCCTTTTTGTAACATTTATTGGTGTCAAAAAAAGTTTAAATGGTGGAGTGGAGCAGGGATGATGTCAAACAAAACAAAAGCCATGAAATCACAAGATTTTAAAATGCCCACTGAACCACGTTTCTTCCTCCATATCGAATGCATTTCATATAATTGAATTACAGCAAAACGGTTAAACATGCAATTATGAATGTTAAATACATTAAATACATTACTTTCCTGTTTTAACGGCTGTATGCACTAACCTATACCTGCATATACGTGTGAAGGTAAGCATGAAACAACGTGCTCACAATTACCGATTGATTTATTGGAAGCGGAGCTGCGAGGAACAGGGGGTTTATTGAGTTAACGAATCATCTCGGTTGATCAATGCTCATGCCGCATAGTTGCTGAAATGTCCTTCTTTTGTTCCTATTCTTTGTGCTGCACGATGAAGAACACTGACTCTCGGCTTCTCCTGAGTTTCAATTTCCTACTATGGTTGTGCAAAACGCAGTCTTGCTTATAATATTAATTTATTACATTTATACAGCGCTACAGGATACTGCAGTGCGGTGGAGTGAACGCAGCCACGCGGACAGCCGGTACCAACCCATCAGATACTCTCATCTCATCTCATTATCTGAAACCGCTTAATCCTATATAGGGTCACGGTGAGCCGGAGCCTATCCCGACAGACACGGCACAAGGTAGGGACATACCCACGATGGGACGCCAGTCCATCACCGGGCACTGCGGGAAATTTAGTCTGCAAGCCAATGAACCTATGCAGCGGCATGTTTTTTGGACTGTGGTCAGGAAACCGGAGTGCCCGGCGAAAACCCACGCGGACACGGGGAGAGCATGCAAACTCCACACAGAAAGGCACCCGAGCCAAGATTCGAACCCCGGAGTTTCTTGCTGGGAGGCGACAGCGCTACCCACTGGGCCACCGTGCCGCCTCAAAATTCAGTAATGAGTATAATTTTTTTAGCGGTGAGAGGAAACCCGGGGATCCCGGAGAAACCCCACGTGGAACAGGGGGAGAACACACATAGGAAGGCACCCGAGGGGGGGGGACCCGAGCCCCGTCGGGTCGGGCGTTATCGTCGACAGCGCGGATGTTAGCACTGCAGAGCCTCGCTGGATTATTAATAAGGCAGAGCAGAGTGTCGCGTGAAGGCGGTGAAATCTCCCGTGATCGAGCCGCAGAGGTGAGTTCGCCGCAGCGCCTTAAGGTAAGCGCAATGCAGGCCAACTGTGAGTTGGAGCCCCGGGGAAGCCCTGCGCCGTGACCTGAACAAGCGGAGACTCGCTGAGAGAGGGCAGCAGAGAGTGGCTAACGCCACTGTGGACAGCACTCGGAAGGAGGGAGAGGAGGGGGAAGAGGGCGACGAGAGGCTGGAGGCCCTGGCACGG
Source organism: Mordacia mordax (assembly GCA_036362905.1). Classification (NCBI taxonomy): domain Eukaryota; kingdom Metazoa; phylum Chordata; class Hyperoartia; order Petromyzontiformes; family Petromyzontidae; genus Mordacia; species Mordacia mordax. The sequence continues at coordinate 238,339 of JAZEWT010000017.1, read as the reverse complement.
TGTCAAACTCAGTCTGAAAACGTGTTGCCGCAGTTCACATCAACGCTGCCGTATTACCCATATGGATTTAACATGGCTGATGGTGATGAATGTTTTAGAGATGACATTCCTAGCTGCTATTATATACAGTATATGTATGTTTGTCAGCCACATACCATTATTTGTTAATGATAGTGGTGGCATAATATTTTAAGCATAACTTTTTTCGCCCCGTTTCTGTTTCCTAAAATACACCGACATGAAAACGACGCACGTACGAGCGTTTAACACCAGCGTGCGAGTGGATGACTGCTTGCCACAGCAGCAGCATGTGGCACGCCAAAGCGCAGCGACGGAAAGCATGGCACGATGCCACACATAAATATCTGCTCCATCTGTACTGTCTGTGTCAAACTAAACATGGCTTTCCATTTAAAACACCGTTCACGTATCGAGGTCTCTGCGTTATTCGGCTTGGCATTGTCTCATCTCATCTCATTGTCAGAAACTGCTTCGTCCTGTACAGGGTCGCGGTGAGCCAGAGCCTATCCCGGCAGACACAGGGCGCAAGGCAGGGATATACCCACGATGGGACGCCAGTCCATCACCGGGCACTGCGGGCAATTTAGTCTGCAAGCCAATTAACCTATGCAGCAGTATGTTTTTTGGACTGTGGGAGGAAACCGGTGTGCCCGGCGAAAACCCACGCGGACACGGGGAAAATATGCAAACTCCACACAGAAAGGCACCCGAGCCGAGATTCGAACCCGGGAGTTTCTTGCTGTGAGGCGACAGCGCTACCCCCTGGGCCACCGGCTTGGCATTGTCATGCTATTTAAATCGAGCGTAGTCTCACGGAAATATACTTAATACTCGACAGTTGCCTTCCTTAGCTGTTCTTTTGGGAGGGCCCGATCGACTCTTCCTTCTCTGTCCTTTGCGACGTTTCGTCTTTCAGAGACATTCATCATCAGCCATGTTAAATGATGGAGGCATTTTCGGGCGTGGGAGGTGAAACGCGCGACGGAAAGAGAGGGAATGCTCCACGACGCGGCTATCCCGAATGCACAGCTATTGAAAGCAAGTCTCATACATCGAGCCGTGAAACCCTACATCAGTACATCGTTAATACTCTACGCCACGAGGTGAGACCCATGTCAAAATGATCTGGTTTTGCTTCAGCTGCGGTTGCCCCACGAACGGTTCTTAGTTTAGATGTACCGAGTCAAGATTTCGGAATAAAACGGTTTATAATTCCGACGTAATATTTTGGTGCGTTTATTTTTAAAGTAGCCGTTAAAACACTTCACTTTAAAATGCTTTGAGGAATCGCTGTCTGACACAAGTGCAAAAGAATCAAATTCACTGGAATTAGACGCAAATGTTCTACATTTATGCTTATTGGTCTTCATCAGCACCCATTAGTTCTGATCAAAGCCATTCACCAGGATTTTCCAGAGATGTTGATTTATTTCAGTATAATTTTCAATCTCTTGATTATTGTAATGGGCGGCACGGTGGCCCAGTGGGTAGCGCTATTGCCTCACAGCAAGAAGGTCCCGGGTTCAAATCTCGGCTCGAGTGCCTTTCTGTGTGCAGTTTGCATGTTTTCCCCGTGTCCGCGTGGGTTTTCACCGGGCACTCCGGTTTCCTCTCAGTCCAATAAACATGTTGCTGCATAGGTTAATTGGCTTGCAGACTTAATTGCCCGCAGTGCCCGGTGATGGACTGGCGTCCCATCGTGGGTATATTCCTGCCTTGCGCCCTGTATCTGCCGGGATAGGCTCTGGCTCACCGCGACTCTGTACAGGACTAAGCGGTTTATGACAATGAGCTTAGATTAGTGTAATATCAATGAATTCTGACACCGCAGTTTCTGTAAGTGTGCAATTAATGCCATTTTACATTTCACTAATGCCATTGTTGTTGACGTGCCGTTCTCTCCGCAGCTCTGTACAGCGCTTTGTGACCCTTGGATGAAAAGCGCTCTATAAATGCAATTATTATTATTTAAAAAAACCGTCTGAAAATGTATCCAGGAAACACAATGTTAAAGACGCTATGGAGAACCTATCCTGTTGTACACGAACTGTTGCGTCAATCTGACATTTAATAACGACACTATTTTAAAATTTTCTACGTCACCTGACCCAAACATGAATTCATCTTTAATAAGGACGTTACAGAATAAGTACGACCATGGAAAGCTTCACCTGATTGCCAAAAGCTCATCTAGTCAGTCCCAATACCATTCGTACAGATGTGCGCAAGAACCTCATTGGCGAAATGAATATAATCGCAAGAAACAATGTTGCAAATACCCGTTGATCGTATGGCCTTTCCAACCTGAATCCGATGTGTGGGTGCTATATAGTCATTTGGGGGCATTTTATGCTTGCACAGAGCTTATGAGAGGCATTAAACCGTCTGGTGCGTCCCTTGCATCGGAAGCGTGTAAGCACAAGCTTCAGCGAATTCAGTGAGTTCAGTGACGTGGCATGAATGTTGGCTACTGGGAGTGGATACCGTTTAAGTAAATAATTTAAAATGCCTTCAGGAGGGATGATTCAGCCTTTGGAAGCCTTTGGTTAAATGCAACATAGGTTCATCACCAAAAGATTGCAACAGCCCAACATTTTTTGGTTTATAAATTTGAGCAAACGTGTCTTCTTTATAAAATTACAATAGGTTTTACCGTATCTGGCGATTATGCAGGTGTTAAGATTATGCAGGTGTTAAGATCTTAACACCTGCATAATCGCCAGATACGGTAAAACCTATTGTAATTTTATATTTGTATACTGGCAAAAAAGTACCCATAGCGTGTCTTCTTTACGTACACATGAAGATTTGTGACACGCAGATTGATAGCAACTGTGTGTTGGGCTTTTCCCTATTCCATGTTCTTGGTCGTATATTAGATAGACATTCTGCTGCCCTGTTGTAGTGGTTAGCACGTTGGACTTGCAATGCAAAGGTCACAGGGTCAATCTCTTGGCAATTGAGCAATGGGCTAGTCTCTTAAACTTCCCCGCCCACCTCTTGTCCACCTAGGCGTAGAAATTGATACACCATTGACTCGATCGGCAGGTCGCATGTGGTGGGATACAGTGTGGGTACTTTCACCACTTCCAAAATGTTAGGCCAGAACGGACAATAATAAAATAAATAACTACAATTTCTAACTCGTGGCACACATTCATTCAATTTCGAATAGTGAACGACTTACAGGTGCGAGGAAACCGGGGGGGGGGGGGGG
>JAZEWT010000017.1:223543-235076 GCA_036362905.1 Mordacia mordax | reverse complement strand
AAGAGTCAGTCAAGCGGTTAACCAATGCCAACACACCAGACACTGCATTCTATATATTGTGATGTTACCGGGCCAATCAAATCATGGTTTTTTTATGTGGGAGGAAATCAGAGAATCCGCGGAAAACACGCCGAACAGGGGGCGAATATACAAACTCCACGTAGAAAGGTACCTCAGACAGGAATCGAACCACCTCTGGCAGGACCTTTCTGCCTGAGGCTAAATACTATCCAGAGGGACTCCCTACACTTCTCTCCAGTGGGATCCCATTCACCGGTAACAGTGAACAGCAAATTACAGGGCGACACCTTTACTTTTCCTATTTTAGAGTGTAAGCTTTCACTGGAGATGGTGATTAGATACAGAAAGCTGTTGCCACTTAACCACTCCAATGAGTGGAGCATCTTTCACGGTTTAGCAACAGCAGGAAAATGGTAGTAGACAAAATATTAAAATTGCATCTCAAATGGCATTAGATAGATTAAAGTGGCTATCAACCCACATTTATATCTATTCGCGTGGGAATGTACATTATTAAAGGTATGTAAATTGTGTTCTTGAATAATCTGATGTGTGGTAGTAATCAGGCAAAACAAAAATGGCATTGTGGTTAATGTATGGGTTTTTCTACTTAATCACAACCAATAAATACCTATTTACGAGTTCTAAGCAAATGTGTTTTTATTGTCATTTCTTTTTAAAATGTTTTAGTTTCTTGACAATCCAATGCCACATCTGTAATGCGTGGTTGTTAGACCATACTTCACCTCTCTGGTCAGTGCAGGTTGATGGGGGGGGGGCACCCAGGAATGGTTCTGGTATTATTTGCCACACGTATTAACCACGGTTGGGAAACCAACTCAGGTCACTTGGTTCAGGGAACAGAATTTTATCAGTTATCACATCACTGGTATTGACCGTAGCTAGGAATGGAACTCAGTTTGCCGGGTTTATAATGTAGTGTGTTAACCCCTATAAACCCTTTAAATGATTATCCACAATTAAAATATATAACTGCTTGGACAGTGTTGAGAGGCTTTGCAGTCGTTTGATTTTGAGATTACGGCAGTATAAAGTGCTTCCATCGTTTAAATCATGAGGGAAAAAACGTGCACTTTGTAAAGTCAGTCCTTCAAACTCACCAACGGCCCATCTCTGGAAAAGGTCACTGTTTCATCAATATCCAACTATCTTTCACAGATGTCAATATGTGGCAAAAAAAATCCATCAAAACCCACTTGGCCTCCACACGACCTTTAGGATTACCAACTTGTGTACATGCTGGGTTAGCTCCTCTGCAGTGAAACATGATCACGACATGATGAAGAACGTAATGGAGGCAGTGTTTCATGGAACATTACCGTTAATAGCGCTCCTCCGTCATAACGCCACGGTCCCTCATACAGCTTCATCAGAGAAGAACGACTTGTTGCGAAGCATTTATTCCTGCTCTCTACAGAGTACTGTAGCTGGCCATACTGTTCTTGGATTTTATAGGAGACCTACTGACACGACTTGTAATATATATCATTAGCACATTCTCTTGTATTGCCAAGCTCTCGTATGTATTAGGCGTGGAGCTTAACGTTTGCCTCAGTGCAGCAGGCAACTTTATACGTTATAGATATATACATAAAAGACGCTTTAATGCCTATAATCGCCCTAAATCATGCGGACATCACAAGCTCTTATTTTTACATTATTAATGAAAATGACGAAACAAAAAAACATCTGCGGGTACTTGCTAATTTACAGATGGGCTATCAGCCCCACACTCAGCCCTCAGAAGACCTTGATAACCTCTCTGAATAATCATTAAAAAGCTAATCAAGCGGCACAATGGAGACGCTGGGAAAGCTATCGATGCCCACACTGTCCCTATCCCTATCGAATCGGAGCCATTGGAGGCTATTGACCCAACGAGAAAATTGACTTTTTAAAATGAGGTCCCCACTTAGGCAGCCGACCCCGCTTTGGGATGCGATGTATGATCGCGCCATTGCACCGTCATCATTTCATTATCGTGCCCAGCTTGATGGAGTATGGATCGCCCGAGTGATGTCGTAAAGATATAGGTCCTCAAATAAAAACAAAACCTGTGATTTGTTGCGCATCGATCGGGTTCATTCAGAACCAAGGGCTCAGGGATGGGAGATCTTTGATGCCTTTGATGCAATTGCTTCACTGATCTTAATCTGAGGACATTGGATTGAATCTGTGCACAAAGTGACACCGTCGCGTCGTTTTCTAAAACATATATATTCGGCACACGTTTTGTACGTTTTTTTTTCCCTCAATTCTGAAAAGTTAAATCTTGCTTCCACACAGTGCTCAAACGATAGTAAGTGAACACAGGCAAAGGACTAATATTTTTTTTAATTCAACCATTTAATTGAACATTTCTAAAACACGTTTAAATCTGTTTTCATTAAAGAGAAAGGTATGAAAGTAGTAGGTGCATCTCATCGGAATTACAGGCAGTTCTGTTTAATAAGCAGATATGTTTTATGAACAACATCATCAACGTAGGTGATGCCTGTCTTCAAAATTTTTGAAATGGCTATGACGGAATTGAAGCAAATTTACCTGCAAAGTACCATCGCTTCAAAGAGAACCAAACACGCAAAAATGCACTCGTACAAAAACAAAAATTAAAAGGCTTTTTTGGCAGATAACTTATAAAAAAATATATAAAAAATAAACACTGGTTTGGTTAAGCAACAAATTAAAGCATTAAAAAAGTGGAATAATAATATAATATAATTAATAAAAACATTGAAATGTTTTGTCGTGCCCACATTGTGGCACATAATAAAAAAAAGTTCCTGCATAATGCTGTGCCATTTACAAGACACAAATAAACAAATGGCAAAAATAATTACAAATATATATATAAATGCATTTACAAGCAATTTAAAATGGTCCATGAAAGTTTTTTCAACATTGAACACTTCGTTTTTCCTTTTAAAAGTGACTTACCAGTTATTACTTCTAAAAAAAATCTGTGTCAAGACATCAACCTTTTATATAAATAGTGTTGGTGAAACCACAATAGAGTCTACACTAATCATGACTACGTATAAACACACTACGGAATGTTTTCCAAAGCTCTAAGGACAGCATACATGTGGGATTTTTTTTAAGCAATACGTCACAAAGTTACATGTATCATATACTGTACTTACATAATACAGTACCAATTCTGTACAGCACTACAAACTTTTAATTCCATTCTTTGTTTTGTTTCACAGGAAGCTCTGTTTTATTCACTTTTTATTTCTTTTTTCATATGGAAGTTTTTTTGTAAACGAAACTGTTTATATATTGTGTCTTTTCACCAAAGTTAACTTACATCCCCAACGCCCCCCCTCCCATCCCCTCCCCCGACAGCCCTAGCCCTGTTCGCCAACTAAAGATTTTACACATTCGTGGTTCGTACACAACTCTGGCTGAAAAAGGTCAATCTCAACCCAAAAACACCGTTATAAACAATAATCTAATAATTCACATTCAACTCTAGCTCCAAAGTACCACTCTTTTTTGTTTTCGTACAAAGTCTTTTGTATTTCGGTTTCCCATAACAGATTTCACGTTCATTCGGTCACCGTTGATGCAATCATCAGGTGAAGTTAAAAGTTCTCAGCTCTGATGCTTTTTTTTTTGCCAGTAATGCCAAAATTGTAAAATTAGACTTTTAGCACGGACGTATTTTCAGTATTTTGTTTCCTTTCTTGCATTCAGCCTGAATTGAAGTGTGGTGACTTGACTCTAGTCCTTCGTGTAAGACCAGCCATCTACAGTGGCATGGCTTGGTGCTGATTGGTTGAGATTCAGATCACATGGGAGGGACCACCAGTCCAGACATGACTGTAAAAAATGTGAAAGAGATAAATCAGGCTTGTGTACAATGTTTTAATAGAACTATAACATTTACGAGGGTACTTAATCAATTAAGATCTACCAAAAAAACATTTGTGTAATATTTATACATTTAAATCACCACATTTCAATAACGCAAAATATACAGGTGACTCGTTTATATAGAATCACACCCAGAGAATCACGAGTTTGGATTTTTTCTCTTTACATATAAATGACTGATTTTACGCAACTCTGGAAAACATCTGGAAAACAGACGGCAAACTTCTGTTTGGGAAATTTCACATTTTTTTCTTTCCAAATGACAGAAAACACATCACATTCCAAATTTTGACAGGTAACATCTTACCAATGTTTGAAAAGTGCACTTAAAAAATATAAATTTCTCAAGGAAAAATAAAACTGATAAAATGCTACTGTTGCATATGGAATAAAACATTGTGCTACGTGTGCAATAGATGAGTAATAGTGGGTTTCAGCACAGGGGCCTTCTCGACTGCAAGAGATGCACTTGTATTTTTGGCCTCCCAGGAGAGGAGAGCACAGTTACTCCATTAGACAAAACACGACTGAGCCCGTTAGGTCTAGCGTCGACTGAGACAAAACATCGCCATCTGACAAGAAGAGATTGCCTAGCTTTTAACGAACAGGCACCTCTCAAATTCCTCCCAATAAGCCCTAATGGAAACATATTAGGCCAACGCGCTTAAAACTGTTTCTTGTTCTGTTACTCATGGGAAAGAATTGTGAGTGCTAATGAAAAATTACGTAGCCAACTCAAGAGTCAAATATTTTTTTCCACAAAACAATAGGTTAAAATGAACAAGTAAAAAAAATCCAACATATTTACATTTTGCTTCTCTGAAGTTGCTATTTTTTTAAGAGCCCAGATTGATTTCTTAATGAAGCTCCATTTGTTGATGAATCTATACTTAACGAGTTGTGTTCAGGAGATCTAAAGCTTCAGACATTGTAATTTACACTTAAGCAGCACTGACAAAGAAGAAATATGCTTCACTTTAAATTAGTTTCATTCGCTTAATGAGTCATGTTTTTGTATAGAATTATTTAAAAATATTCTACTAACGTAACGCTTTTTCCAAAACAAATTTCCAGAAATTTATTTCAGATTCATGAAGTGAAAATAAATATATATATTTAAAAAATAACATTAAAATGTTCACAATATTCACATGTAAAATAATTCCCAACCAATCAGCATGATGGAAACGTTTGGCTACACATCCATGCTGGTAATCCAACCACTATTTTTTTTTAAATATTTCGCTATGTATTGTACACATTTTACATCAAGTAACGTTTTTTTGTTGTTGTTTTAGCAGAAAAAATGGCAAGCGATCCTCTCGAAGTTAGAAAACGGAGACCGTACGAGCGTCGAAAGAAACATAAAATGCCATTATCTTCTAATTCATCATCATTAAGCTGTATGCCAAAGAGACTCGATTTTTGATGAAATGCAGTTGTGCAGAAGGGCAAGAAGAGGCCCGTCCGGTGTTGCACACTATACACCGTGCACCGTACATTGTACACAGTGCACTGTACACGGTGCAGACGTGCGCTAAGTGTTCGGTAAAAGTTTCCTGCGCGCGATTTTTCCCCCCGACAGCGAGAGTCTCTCAGTCTTTGGGTCGCAATATTGGAAGAGAATTTGTATATTTTTGTGTGTTACACTGCGGTGCCAGGAGGCGCGCGTCAATTCGTCGAGTGGTTAAAGACAGCGGCAGAGCAGCTGTAATCGCTCTTCAGCTTGTTCTGATAGTACAGCACACCTTGCAGACCGTTGGCGTTGGCACTGGTGCAGGTCGGCGGAGGGGAGGTCTGGGGCCGCACCACTGGAGCAAATGCACTCTTCTGTTTCACTGTTCGTGAACACAAGGAGGCAAAAAGCGCAAGGGGGCAGGTCAGTCGGCCCAGCTAGGCTTTGCCTAGACCCCGCAGCACTTTTGGCAATACCTTTATCTGGCTCTCGTGCCATTCGGCGATTATTCGGCGGTGTTTGGAATCGGTTTTAGCTTCGTGCAAAGTAAGGCGAAAGGCGGACGGGGAGGAAACGTGGCATTTGAACGACGGATATAAGCATTTCTTATGGTTTGAAAATAATAGTGTTACCCGCAGAAACACATTACATCTCCGACTTGTTTGGGACCGAGCTATTAGGCGGTTGTGCAAAAATTTCGGATAGGTGAACAGCGACAGAGAGTGACTGCGACACCATGCGCACATTGTGTTCTGGATGAATATAAAGTGCAAGCTGCTTGTATTTGATGGTGCCTGCTGCGTTGCCAGTTGTGCAAAGGCACAATTAAAAACAAAACGCACGCGTCAATAACAACGCTGTGGTTTTAAAATAAAATCTATATAATAGATGATATTTTAGACGTTGGCCCTTTGTCAAATGACCCTAAGGTGTTATGAAGAAGGGCCATTTTCTCAAACGTTGCCTGTTATATATTTTTTTTTCTTTTTAGGTCGTATTGTTATTGACGATTTTTAAACATAGAATATGCTTTACTGCGAAAGCGTGTGTAAGGAAGATTGTTAATAAATTACCCTGTAAAATGTAGATATTTCCATACAACTGCACAATATAACAGTCATGCCAAGCACAAATTTTGCATTGGGCTTGGTTATTAATTAAAAAGGGTGCCGTACTCTAATTTGCAGGTGCATGCGCATTTCTCCTAACAACCATTAACTAAGATTAAATATGGGAACAGACATATGTTCTGCTGCAATTCTAATGCGTGGATGGAGTGAATAACAATGACAATGCAGCTGATTAAATTTATAAATATAGCATTACAAATTTTCCAGACATAAGACCCCTGCACGGATCACCAGGGAGACCAGGTTTAACAGTTATAAACTGCTTCGAGAGGAGATCGTTTAGTGCTCGTGACATTTAACATGGTGAAGACATTCAGCTTGTGCACAAGCGAAAAATGATACTTCTGACCAGACGCTCGCGCATACACCGAGGATCTCAGCATAATTTATCGTGCACCAATTCGTGAGATGCAGAGAATGTGTTTAGTTCTTGGATTAAACATGAGAGAGAAAAATTTAACTAAATTGCTATACTCATTCATTATGTATTTTAAAATCTTCATTACTTGGGCTTGGCTCCAAAATCTTACTACCATTACATCACTGAGGCAGGTTATATTTAGAACCTCAATAATTTTACGATGTCCAAATTCGCATTCACAAATTAAATCAACTGTCGTTGTTCGGAGGGATGTTCCTACTTATAAAATGAGTGCGCTGGAGGAATTATCTCGATTTATTAAAAAAAACAACCCAAAACCTTGCTCTCGGTTAAACCCTGTGTGCTGAACGCACACCTATTCCCTAGGAATTGGCGAACGTGTGCATCTATGCACTTCTGCCAGTATCGTGCGTGTGAGGTGCGGATAAATCTGAAAACAGACCCGAGGAAAAGAGGGGCGCAGGACACGTACTGCCGTAGGGCGACCCTCCGGAGCTGGTCAGGTAGCCGGGCGAGGCCCCCATGCCAAGGCCTCCCATGCCCCCGCTCACCCCGTAGCCGTTCATGCTGCTGCTCACTGACGAGTAATGCGACTGCTGCGGGGTGCTGCTCGGCACGTAGCCGTGCGGCGAGACGCTGCTGCTGTTGCGCGTGTAGCCTGCGCGGGACAGAGCGGGGACGGAGCGGGGATCGTCGCGTCACGTGCCGCGTGCATCCGAGGTCGGCGCACGGTGCCGAAGGTCCACGAGCAGATTATCCGCTTGCCGTCTCCCTGCCCTCGCCTCACTTCACTCCCCTTGACGCACGCTGTGACTTCTCCCAACTCACCCGACTCCCCTATGTGGACTCGGCCACCTCTGATCATCTCGCTGTCCTCCACTTTAACACACTCTCTCCTCCGGAACCAAGGCATTCTAATGAAGCCCCGAGTCAACCTTCACTCTTCAGCACTGGGGTCTAAAAAAAAATCTCCCAGCACGTGGAATAAAATGTTGGCTGTCATGCCGCGCACACGCCAAAAACACATCAGAGAGCTCATTAGTTCATTCTTTATCGTACCCGCTTAACCCTGGACATCATCTCAGTGAGCTGAAGTCTCACTCGGTAGGCACAGGCTGCAGGGAAGGGCTTTACCCATCAGAGCTGTACAGCACGACCGCTAAACCCTACGTAGCGAGTCACACAAAGTCTTAAACTGTAGGTATTGTGGCCGGGGGCACACAGACGGTGGCTTACCCTGATCAGCTGCCTGGGAGGCCTCCGACACGCTGATGGCAAGTTGTCCTCCGAAGGAGTTCATGCCCATCATCCCCGGGAGGCCGGGAGGAGAGCTGTTGATGGCGGGCAGCTGGTTGTGGTTGCGCGGGACACTGTACAGGGCCTCAGCGATGTCGGCCGCTCGCTTCAGGATAATTTCCTGGCAAACAAAAAAAATGCAAGGAAAGTCAAAGGAGGTATCCGAGTTTGATTGTTTTTTGACAATGTTTGACAATAGTTGAAGTTACGATATGGAGTTCAAATAGTTGTTCATAAGTGTGGAATGGTGTGCAATTATTACCATGTTAGTCTATGAACGTGATGAACCCTGACTCGTGTTCACGGATGGCATTCGTGTTGAGCGGTATGTGAACGGATTCTGGCTGCACTGCACGCCCTTGCTCCATCATCACACACTGACCACTGTGGTGAAGTATGATCAAACAATCCCCATGGCAGACACAACATGGGGGAGCCCCTTCTTCTAGCGGTGTATTTATAAAGGCTGTGGATGTCTGTTATATACATTTGACAAATATCCAACAAATTTATGAACTTTATGAGCAAATAAAATCCGAGGGCTTACTCAGATCACTATAACCCAAATGGGGTTAACATGGCCATTGCCTCCTGATTGCTAAGGTTAATTATATAACTTAACAATACAATAAATTATAGCTGAGTTGACGTAAAGGTAGACGATACCAGATTCGGTATTGTATACTACCAGAAAGAGTCTAACTATGGACTTGTCATCCATGCACCATGAATGTATAAACGCACACGTGCATTGATGTATTCATTAAATCGCATTTTCCCGCTTTATATGAAGTCATGTAATGTATAATACTTTATATGTGAGTTAATTACAATTATTCTTTTTGGTAATCGCTCATTTACTGTTGACAGCAATAAACATTGAAAATTGCAGTCATTTGTCAAATGAATTGCAAGCAGCAAACACATTCACCCTTAAAATGTTTGGTATTCATGTGGCTGCTGTGTTCGGTACAGGGTGCCAATTTGCCACCCACGCAGAAGTAAGCAAAGTGGGCGTTCTTTCTATTGCTGGTCAAGTGGTTCCCATTAGAGAAAACTGCTGTTGTGCAGCACACAAGTTACCTAAATTGAATCCGGCTCGTGTTTTTATCCCCCCAAAAAAGTTAAATAGAACGCTGAGGTCAGAATACCTATCACTCTGCTTTCCATCAAATGTCTGAAACTTGAAATATTGGCTGGGTGTGTACAGCATTCCGAAATTATATGCACCTGCAAAACCTTCCCTGCACGGAGGGGCTTACAAATGGCACTTTGTTTGAGAAGAACATTGAAATATATTTTAGTCTGAGCTTCAGTTTAAAAAAATATATATATCTACTAGTATTTCAAAAGCTTTAGGAGAGATTTATCAGAATACTGTACAGTTGGCACTGAATGAATGTTTTGCAACATCAAACGTTACTTTTCAAATATGCAATAAATAACCATGAATATTACCGATTACTTAATGAAAATAAATTGAGCTATTGATCACACATTTCTGATATAGCCTAATGAAAATATACTCTGATTAAAAATAACTCAGTTTACAATTATGCTCGTGCGTTTGCATAGATAGGTTTCAGCAAAAACAAATTTGGGCTCCCACAAATTTATAAATTTCTAAATGAGCCGCAACGTCTCACAAATTAATTGTGGTCAAGTCGCAAATATTGGGATCACGAATGCACATTAGATGTGCAGGCAATGCGAGTGAACCATCTCCGCACACACATTATTGTTTACGCGGGTAAAAGCCACACGCACAATCGGTATACACTGGACACTGCTTGGGGTGGACTGTGAGGAATTAGAATGAAACTCACACATCGCGCTGCAGAAAAAAAGAAACCAGAGAGAAAGAAAAAAAATTGAGTTTCTTTTTTTTCTCTCTGCCCGGTCACTTTAATGAGCTGTTCAAATGAATGAATTGCCCGGCTGTTTGTGCCAATGAATTGAAAACATCAGTCAATTGATTAGTCACTAATATTTATATCCACTAAATGAGAGCTGTATTCACTGCATAGTTAGAATCGCCAGAGGCTGTAATATAAACTGCTGTATTATCAAAACAAAGTTAAAATAGCATATAAAGTGTTGCTTTTCATTGTAAGCCAATTTTGCTATTAGAATGCAGGCAGGGAGGAAACAATTTTCCTTTCATGTAACTCCTGACTACGGCAAAAGATTGGGGTAGAACCCAGAAGATGCATCACAGGTCTCTGCCTGATGTCCTTCAAACCTTTATGTTACCACAACATCTAGAATGTACTCAATATCTGCACAGCTGAGTGAGCAATTTATTTGAGACTTATTTGCCAAATTAGCCATTAGCGCTGGGAAAAGGTTAGAGTAAGTAACAAAAAAGGTCCACACGATGGGGGTTTTCTGTTTTGTGTAATCATCATCTGCGATCAGGATTAGTGCTTCATTCACGTCTACTGGAGAATCCTGGTTCTGTTCAGTGGATTTAAACGAAGAACCTTTGTGATTCTGGCTCAGTGCTCTTACATATCCTTACGATAGTCTTTTTTTTATGAGACACGTTTCCATAATTATCACTACTCACATTAGCTCAAAGAAACAATTGTAAACTCTCAAAGGAATAAAACGCAGGTATGATGCATTCATATTTGAAAAGGGTGTAAGGTAAACTAATGAAACTTTGTAAACCCACAAATATGTGAACTGTCCGTGGACTGACCACTACAACTGCTTACCAAGGGATAACTTTAATACTTTGTGCAGCTGCTAAGCAATGGTACGATTGCAATGTAATATCCGCTAAAATTCTTCATTACAACCACACTTGTGCTTTACAGTATTAGATATGATATAAAATGATATTCTAGCAAATTACAGTATGTGACCGCAATTGGCTGCGCACAAATTTTGTCCCATTAACCGGAAGGCTACAATGCTGTAGGTACAATAATATTGCAAGTGATATGTTTAGTCTGTGAGGCTGTTGTGTTGTACGCACTCGAGCTGACTATGAAACGAATCATTGGCACATCGCACGTGGACAACGCTTGAAACAACGAATACATCACCAAGTGCAACAATGAACTACGCGCAACCAAATGACGCTCAACTATTAACGTTTCTCAATGCGCGGAGGAATAATTTGTCTCCAAAATAGAGCTTTTTAAATTCAAAAGCATTTGTTTACCGCAACCTTTGCCTCACAAGAGGCAATGACATCAGCATTTGCCATATTCTGCCAAAGTTTTTAAGCCGTTATTTGGATTAATTATCCCGAGGAGGTTATCAGTCCCCTACTAACTCTACGCTAATTTGGCACCCACAGCTCGCCCATCTGCTCTGGGTTTTTCCCTTTTTTTTCTA
>JAZEWT010000017.1:187862-201244 GCA_036362905.1 Mordacia mordax | reverse complement strand
TGGGTATAGCCCCGCCTTGCACCCTGTGTCTGCAGGGATAGGCCCTGCCCCTCCACGACCCTGTTCAGGATTAAGCGGGTACTGATACTGAACTGAACCCAACGCCTTTTTGTATTTATATGTTAACTCTTCGCTGCCATAAGTCTCTGTGACAGAGATGGATCCATTGTGCACAGCTCCCTTTACAAGCCATCCCTGCATGCGGCCACCACCACACATAGGGCCAGGGATAAGTACATTATCCCCAGCGATACATTTCAATGCCAGCATTCTCAAACGTTATAACAATTGGGTTAATAGGACATTAACGAGCCGGGATTAAAGTGGCATTTTGTGTTTTAAAGAGAATAGAAGCAGGTTGGTGGGGGGTGAGGAGAGAAAGGAGGGGGGGGGGCTGGATGGAGATGACTCCCAGCATGTCGGCGATGAGATAATGGGTTGTGATTAGCACGTGAGTGAGCTCTTCTCCACCTTCCAAAAGCGCGAAACACAGAGTGCTGGTTCGTGGAGTACTTGAATAAAGAGGTCCGCTTTCTCAAGGGCCTCTTTGATTAATTGGCTTTGGAGTGCGTGCTCAGGCTACGTCTATTATGGCGCGGGCTGTTTTGACACTGGTGGACTTGGCGGGCAGAGGACAAAATCCCCTCAAGAGCCGCCGCCGCCGCCGTGCTTGGCCAGGCGTCGTCGCATCTCGCTGGCCATCCAGCCACTCGATCCAACGGAAGCAGATTTCGATGCGCTGCTCTGGTAATTTGTCACAGATGCTTACTGCGTCTGTGTGGTTTTTTTTACGCAATGCCTCGCCTCCCCCGCCCCCCCGCTGAAAGATTACTCCGACATCAGCAATTTATGAAAACGTCACGTTTTGTTAATAAAAGGCAGCCAGGGGTTATGAATGCAGTCGAACCTGCACGGTTTGCTTTTTTGGCTGCTTGATTGTTTTGATCGTTCTGGCAGATTTTCGGGTGAGCTCCTTGCCAAAGGAATCGTTCCCTCACTTTGAAGGAACAATACGGATGCTTGAAAATAATTGCTGTGTCCTTTAGCAGCGGCAACTACGGAAATAGCGTCAATATTGCAAGAGTGTTCTATAGCGATAAAAACAACAAAAATGTTCATGAAGGTTGTTTAGATTATTTTAAAAGTCTACGACCTACAGATGGAGGCCTTTTAACTAGTGTCAATACACCAGAGGGAACACGTTCTTTATGCCGTGTATGTACTCATTATATTCCATGTACACATAACAATTCCCTCGGTGCCCTGTTAGACTCACCATGACAGAGAATTGTGTATGCTTGAGGGGATTCCAAACAACTTCTTCATAATACTGATTATTAGCATTTGCTCTTTTCGCTCGAGCATTGAAATGGTTAAGGAGGAAGCCGCCTGCGAGCAGATATACTCGATGGGCGGGCATGGGACGCATGTGCGAACCGCACTCTCTGAACACGTGTACACGCGCGTGTACCGGCGTGTGAATGTGTACGCATGCTTCAAATCCATGGAAGCCAAGGGGGTGAGCGGGCGTGTGGGTCACACGACAGTAGGTGGCTTAGGCCGCCTGCCATTCCCGGTAGAGGGCTGCGGGGGAGGCATTGGTGCGCGCGGCGCCACACAGGGAGCCTCGGGATGCAAATCCGCTAAGGAGATTATGTTACCCGGCGAATCCATCAAAGAAAGGAGGGGGGGGGTAGTGGTTCGGGGGGACGGGGGTGCAGAGTGGGCACGGAAAAGGGGCCGCGTCGGGCCAGATAGCGGTGGCGACAACAATGCGCCGGGGAGATTTGGAACGAGCCGGGGCGTTGTTATGCATGAGTGGCAAGTCATGCCTCTCGCACCGCTTTCACGGAGCTAAAGTGGTTCTCGCGAGCGTTCATTGTCCGACGCCGATGACAATTTCAGAGACGCGGCGCTCTCCGAGTGTGATGTGAAACCGAGTTGGCCGGCCGGCAGATGTCGGGGACACGGGGATGGAAATTGTGTCGGTGTCATTGAAGGAAATTAGACTCGAGATAAAAAAAGGAGGAGGGGGGGGAACGTGTAACACACACAAATCTATACCGGGGCAGATATGCAAAATATTAAAAAGTGAGAAAATGTGAATTGAACTTATTTATTTAATCGTATGACTCGAGGTAAAGGAAAGGTGGTTGTGGAAACACATTGTAATTAATAACATAACAGCTTCGGGTTTTTTTATATTTAAAAAATCTGCCGTTATTTTTAATGAGCCAGTGTTTTACGCATTAGCCCATTGAAGTAGAAACCTGACAATTATTATTATTTTTAAAATACACGCCGTATCAGTAAATGATTATGCAACAAATACTTTTCTCGAACTGTTTCGTGGGGTTTTATGCAGTGAGTCCGTTTGTATGTAAACTGGACCACACCGTTGAGTGATGTAGCTCCTTTAAGCAGTTTTCCAGCTGGGGAGGGGTAAGCAAGGCACCGGGACAATTTAGTCAGGACAATTAACCTAGGCAGCATATCTTTGGACAGTGGTAAGAAACCACAGTACCCGAGGGAGACCCACGCGGATGAGGAGCGAATATTCAAAATCCCACGCAAAAAAGGCACCCCAACCACAAATCGAACCCGGGTCCTTCTTGCTGTGAAGCGGTGGCGCTACTCACTCCGCCACCGCGGCTCCCGAGAGACAGACGTGGGAGGTGGGTTGGGGGGGGCAGTGTGGCGGACAGAGGCTTCTGTTTGTAGCGGAAGTTACTCGCGCTCCACGAAAAGCGACGCAGGGTCTGGGCGCGCGCGCGCGCGTAAATGCTGGGAATTGCACCGAAGTGGGGGATGAGTACTGGCACCAAACAGGGTCAGGCATCGGGGCTCAGGAAGCCATTGCTCATCATCAGCAGGACAAATAGCCGCTTACCCTCATTACAGGCCTGACCCCACCCTCGCCTCCACTCTACCCTTAAGAGACACGGCGCCTCTGCTCCGCTGCTGCCTCGAGTTTTTACGACCCTATATTCTGCTGCAGACACACTTTCAATCCCTGATGGGCAGTTCGTGTTTGACAGCAATGTAAATACAAATTGAGTCAAATCATGGCATTTTCTATAGCCGGTTAAAATTTGTTCGTGTAGGTCAGCCGGATCAATTGCCATCATTTGTGTGTCCCGAACAGCTACGTGAGTTTCAGCAAATCATTGCTAATTGTAATTTGAATCAATGTTCATGTCAGCAGCTGCCAACAATGCATATTACTGCTCAAATTGACAAAATACACAGCAATTATAACCTACGCAAACAGTTGTGGGTTCACGAGCCTGTTGAAAGCCATTAAACAATTGAAAGCATTCCTTTCTGGTAATTCAACTTTTTAAATTGAATAGTGTATAATGATTTTTTTTAAAATATACAGAAATTATTTGAGGTGTTGTCGGTTTTCTTTCCACCCACTATGCCACGCTAACTATGCACGTTCTCGAGTCACCGACAAGATTTTTGTTTAATTTTTTTTTATTTCTGCCGGGTTTTTTTTCTCTCTCTCTCCTCTCTGGCTGTATCGCAACTTCCTGACGGCTCACATTAAACCAATTACGGATGTCACCGATAATCTGGCTCTGCGGTGAGAGCGTATGTTAGCGTTTAGTCTGAGGTTAGTCTTTGCGACCCCACACAAATAACTTTCAATTGCGCCAGTCATGAAAATAATGCGCCCGGGCTAAGCCCACTTGATTTAAACCACATGCGTTCACACGAACATTAGGGCTAATTGCTGTAATCGCACAAACTCGGCGATCTAGTAGCCACTTCTGTATTTTTCTGGCACATTTAGCACTGTAATAGCTGGCGTTCAATCAGTTTTGTTTTAAATCAAAACAACGCTTTTGTTTTCGCTCTTCTATCATTAGTGTAAACCCAAACAGACTTCAAACAATTAAACATTTAATAGCAAAATTGCGGACTTTACAAATTATTCCTTGCCTTTAAGTTTGGTGCTGTTTACTCTACTAATAGTAAATAATTAGGGAAATGTTGTGTTTTTTCAGCCTATAGCTTAAACACAATTAAACTTCTAAGACGTAATCACACACAAGGGCTTTGTTCCGACTCTATCCTATTTGCGTAGCGTCGGGGACATTCATCACCGACACAGTCATTTGGCTTCATTTCTGCGGGAAAAAAAAAAGAAATTTGTAGTTGCTTTGATTTTATTACCGGTATTTAACTAAAGATGTGCGATGCCAGCACAGGACGCAACATGATTAATGCGAGGCTCATCCCCAGGAGCTATCACACTAATGTGTGATGTGTTTCCTGCAAGGACAGAATGGGAATTTGCTCACTGTCAGCGCAGTGCACATAGATGTACTCCCGGGTGAAAGGCTCGGATTTGTGCGCTCGTTTCAGGTTATATTTCCGACTGAGAGCAGCCACATCAACATATCGGTCAAGGAATTGATGTCACACCTGAAATCGGCGCATGTCCCGCGGGTTTCCGGCATTTTTCAGACAGTTCTGATTGCACTTCAAAAAGAACTTCAGAAAGAATCTGCGAAAACACACAGAAGAGAGCGCCAAACACAAACGTTATTACGATATCGCCAAAACGATTCGGTAAACCTTGGCTTATTTCACTACAATGAACGCTATTACCAAACGCAACAAAAACACGTGCATAACGGTGTGAAAATTGTATAACATTTTACATGGGGGTTACGACGATTGTCATCATTATTATTACCGTCAAAAAACACACTCACAAAACTACATATGAATGAATGAACGTGTTGCCACGGACCCTCGGGTGCAAAAACGCTCTATAAATGCAATTATTTTCATTATTAACGGTAACATCGCCCATCCCCACCGATTTTTGACCGACGGATCCTGAGCTCTGCACTCCCGCACTCTCCGCACCGCGCGTGCGTTACAGCGAACGGGGAGCCACGCGGAGAAGCTCAACGCGACGCCACGAGATGCACTTCTACGGCAGTTCAAAAGCACGAAGCAAAGGCCACGCCACCATTAGCTCCGCGCTCAGCATCGCTAATATCGCGAGCACACCCCGTCACTTGAGCCTGCCCACCACCTGATACAACCCGCCACCACCACCGCCGCCGCCGCCACCACCACCACCGCCACCACCGCCACCACCGCCCCACTCCCTCGCTCCACCTTGCCGCGTTTCACCTCCCCCCGCTCGCACCCCGCTGCACACACACCCCCCCTGCCACCCACCTCTGAATGCCTAATTTTTCTAGGGTGGTGACACAACCCCGAGACTCACCCGCGCCCACCCACAATGGCAGGGAAAGCAAAGAACGGAGGGGGTGGAGGTTGAGGGGTGGGGAGGAGGGATGGAGAAAGAGCGGAGGAGGGAGGGTGGAGGAGAAGATGTTGGGCGAGCGACCAGCTGGTGTCACGCAATTACAGCGGTCGCCTGGGCAACGGCCTGGCTTGGTGTCGCCAATTACGCGCCTGTGGCCATTAGCCCATCGAAGGGAGCAGATGGGAGCCCTGGGCTGGTTAGCCGGGGGGGTGGGGGTGGCCGGGGCGGGAGGGCAACAGAGGGACTCTGCAAAATGTTTGGGGGTAAAATTAATCCTTTAAAATTAAGTAACGAGTGGGCGTGTTAACCCTCTAAGTGCTTGGCCCGTGGTGCGCCGTCCTTAAAGTCGCGGTTGCCTTTCTACAAATTGTTGATCGAGTGCGAAAATAATAATAATAATATGTCGGGGTGGCTTACGATGACCTAGTTTTTAACCAAAAAGTTTGGGTGCGTGTTGTGTGTGTGTTTGGGTGTGCTATATTCAGCAGCCATGAACGATACACTCTCAGATTAGATGAATGCACTCCAGCTGTGCTAAAATTGTGCTTTTAACTTCACTTCACAGTGACATTCCCGGTCACCGTTCTGTGATTTAAGGTGGTTTGCCCAATAGCCGGGCAACGGGGGCGCGTGTGTGTAAAGCGGCAAAACTCTACGTCATCGCATGGACCTTCCACTCATCGGTTGACCCACACGTCACTTATCAAGAGCACCCACGCGCTTCACGGGCCAGTTAGTTGCCTTGCCACGATAAGCTGAGCAAAAATTAACAGCACGTGGAGCTGAAAATCAGACGCTTGTCCCAACGCACAGGAATCACAATAATGCATGTTACATGCCACACACACATACACGAGTCGCGTGTGCATACGCGTGAGCTTTTACATTAAAAGAAACATTTCAATGATCTATTAAATATTCATTAAGGCTATTTAACAGGGTGGCCATAATTGTACCATCATTAATGGCAATTGACGTTGTTTTCTGGCAATGAATTCATTCTTTGGCCTCATTTGTACCGGGACACGCGCACAAAGCATGGGGGTCTTTGAAGCAGTGCGATTTCTTTTCATTGTCTGGATTTGAAAATGAGGAAAACGAGTGTTCTAGTAAATGTGTCTTTTCGTGGGTTTCGAGTGAGTAATTATCCCTCCGAGAGCGCTCAGCAGTCTTCTAATCCGTGAGGGCAAGATGATAAATTTGGGTTGTTTCGCCCGTGTAGCTCTCCAGCCAATTAAATCGCTGTTTATTGAAACGTTGGCGTTAATAATGTCAGCGCCGGAGTCTCTGGAAAAAGGGTGGAGACCAGGCTGATTAAAACGATCCCTCTTTGTAATGAGCGCTTGCAAAAGGAAGCGGCGTTTGTACGCGGTACCGATGACAAAACGTGATAAATAACGTTAAGAGGAACAACACGCATTAGTGCAGTTAATTACGACGGCAATAAAGCCTCTCGCTGTCTAATAGATTGCAGCGCTTCCATTACGCTAAAACATTTCACCGGAGCTTCTAAGGAAATGTATTAAAAAAGCTACTGTTTATACGTCCCTAATTAAAGAGTTTACTATGCAAAAAAACAAGTCAAAGGTCCCTTTTTAAAATGTGGTTTTTTTTCGTGTTAGATTGGCAGCAACAATGATTTAACCGGCAAAAAAAATGTAAGAGCTTTGTTATTTTGACATTTCATTCTTGCTTGTGTGGAACTATGTTTGGTTTACGGGGTTGGTATTTCTTTTTGACTTTGTTAAAAACGTAATTACAAAACCCAAGTCTGAGCACACGTTTGGCAAACTTAACAAACCGTTAAATTGGAGTCTTATTAACATTTTATGCAGATGAAAAGATACATTGCATATTCTCCGTGATGTTAATTAGAAGGTTCGTAGTCTCTTATTTAAGTTTTACAGACGCTTGTGTGTTCATTCCTTTTACGCAATTTGAAAATATGACATTATATATTGAAATGTGCAACACTAATATTACTTTAACATTGACAACACTGAGAATACCATGCTGCTCTGCTTTAACAAGGTTGGTGCGAGCTGATAATCGCAATAGTAGTAGACGGTAGTCAGACACCGAATTAAAAATGACAAATGTACGGTCATCCCTCGTTATACGGAAGGTTACGATCCTTAAAATATTACCGTTAAGCGAATTTCCGTATATCGAGGGAAAACTCTACTTACTAGTGCGGCAGCCCTGGGAAGGTTGAAATCATTTCTTCGTACTTGATAAAAAAAAATTCGTTTTAAACGTTTAATCGTGATACGAATAAAAATTGATCACGTTGACTTAAACAAAAACGCATCTTTATTGTGAAAGGTGCTCGCGTGATTAGTCCATAACAGTGATGGCCTTTTGTGCTTCTGCTGATTCAGACAAATTGCATAAACCTACCCCACCTTCCGACCCATGCCGCTTATCGACCCCCCTCCCACCTGCGACTAAACCCATCCTCCTCCTTCTCTCTCCCTCTCTCAAACCAATGTACGCTTTTCGCTGACATCATCGGCAGCACCGAAATAGTACACAAGTCAATAAGCGCTACATTTTTAACGAGGCCCGCGTGGCAGTTGTGGATGTGGACGCTAGGCCCCGAGCGCTCAACAACCAAAAAAAACGGGGACATTCGGAGGGCGCAGCGACTCCGTTTCTCGCCGTAAATCACGCCATTAGCCCTGACCCAGCGCACCGCTAATGCGCTGGAAATGTGCATCTGGCGTGACACCAAATTCATATCGCCTTCATTATATCTCCGGTTAGCGGCATAATTGAATATTCTTCGACAGTACTGTACTGCAAAAAAAAAGGAAGTTGGACTCAGCCAACATTTTTGTTTTCGCTCTCTCTGGATGATAAGAATTGCACTTCGAGAGAGCTTTTCACCCGAGGGTCGCAAAGCGCTGATCAGGGGACACTTGAAGATGACTTCTTCAATGTGAACGATCTGAGCGAGATGAGAGAAGTCGCTGTTCAAAAGATCACCGCTATTGTCACTAAGACGTAACTCTGGTTGGAGCGGTGGCACGGTTGGTAGTGCAGATTTTCATCTTCCTGGCCACGTTAAAAAAAGAGAGAGAGGCAAGTGGTATCTGAACCGGATATAGGCTGCCCCCTTTACAAACCCGCACTGACCAGCATGGTAAAGTATTGTCACAAAAAAACCCAGGAGTAATAAAATCTCAGGAGACCATCCAGCAGTGGATTTAAGAAGGGCCATAAACTCTTACTCTATTACACTACCATTCCGACAATTAAACAGATCTGATCTATTTGAGTCTTTCGACTGAATGACATTTCTCCGTGAAGCTCATAAAATTAGCAAGGAGTCGGAGCACATTTTTTATTACTGTGGAAAGGATATCAATTAGCTGTGCATTAATACAAGCCCAGGGTGCACGTGGTATATGGAGGAGGCTTTTATACGGGGCACTCGGAGATATACAGTTAGCCCCATAAAACCCTTGCACATTTGCCGAGAAGCATTTTAATTAAGTAGATTACTAGGCCTCTGAAGGTCTAGTATTAATGTCATCAGAGGTGCAATTGACATACTAATTAGGCACAATCCATGTCACTTCTAATCAGTAACTGATACATGTGCAGGAACAAGGTTAGCCTCCTGCCGCCCCTTTTGTCAATAGCACTGTATGTTACCATATTTAATACGTGTTATTGTTCTGATGAAATTACAGTGTCACCATTAAGGGCCACGCGTGCCATGAGCTCAAGGCTGATTGTTTAAAGTACAAAATGATCAAAGCAACCACAAAACAAAATTGAACTGATATGAACAAACACTTTTCGTGTACTAATTAAAAGTGATGGGCACATGAAACAAAAAGCATTTGCAAGTAAACAGACTGTATAGACACTGCTAGCACGACGACACAACATACAAGCGAGCGCTTAACGGTGATGGAATTTCACAAATCAGCTCAGATGTAAAAACATAACGAGAAATGCGTGCACCAGCCAGCAAAACGCGTTTTGTTTTTGCCGCACGCTCGCCAGCACCAGCGATCACCAACGCGATTGAGATCCCAGCGGATTGACACGTGTACGGGCGCGGTGGGGGTGATTGCATCCGTGCGCACATTGATCGTTGACGCAGCGATCGCCGCTGTTTGTCAATAACACGGTGGAGTGGCTCAGGGGTCACTGGGCGGGCCACGTTGTTAAGCGCCGCAATCCTACAGGGGCGGCACGCCGGAGCTCTTCGCTGCAAGAAAGGCTCCCAGGCCCCGGTTCGATCCCCAGCTCGGGTGCCCCTCCCTATTTCTCTGTGCGGAGTTTAAAATGCGCTCGTCGGGTGCTCTGCTTGCGTCCCACAGTACAAAGATAAGATGCTGCCGCCTTGGTTAATTGGCCTGTTGGCAAAATTGCCCTCGCTGCCCTGCGATGCACTGGCTTCTCATTATAAGAAGAGTCGTGCACTGTGATCTGTGTCTGCCGGGATAGGCTCCGGCTCATAGAACCAAGAAGGTAGTTCTAATGAATCTCAATCCTGCAGAGCGAGCCAGCTCGCGTGGCCCCCGACGTCTGTGCTGCCAGCCACCCCGTTGCTGTTTAGTGATTATTGTTAATGATTTTTTTTTAAACCCTACACCTGCGCAAAGTGGAATGGGAGTGGGGGGTCGCTAAAATTATGAGTTTGTAAAATTCCATTTAGGTTTCGCGTTACTCTCGTGAGAGCGTTGCTTGGTGTTGTATGTCCACCCAACGTGATGCTGAAAAATAACACCGTGCCTCCGCCCCCCGCCGCCTAGTGACAGCGGCATTCTCTCCAGCTCGTAGCGCACGCCGCCAATAGCCGCTCATTATCATCGCGCGCGCAACAGATGTGTAGTCGTGAAAGGATCGTTACGAATCCAACTCACGACTACCGTGGTATTGTTGTTATTTGAGGACATTGCGACGGACTCGATCTCACTGCTGTCGGATGGAAACCGTCTACATTTCCATCAAAACCTAGCGGCATTCTGAAATCATCCATGTTTAATGATGATACAGCAAAACAATATCTCAAGCACACTTTAGGACAGGAACCACAATTCCTCGTCCTTCCCACCGCCCCGCCCCTAGCGTCCCAGCTACCAGGCCCTGCCACCGTCGTGCTTCTATTTAAAATGCTAATTTAGTAACGTATTACCAAGCACCTTCTGTTCCTTGCGCACGCACCGGAACCGTAATTAGTGCGATTTTGTATAATTAATGAAAGTGACAACCTGTCGTTGAAAATCCGGTTTGGTCAAAAGTGTGAGCAAAACAAGGCGCCTTAATGTGACGGGCATTTTAATCTGATGGGATTTTTTGTTTGAGGAGAGATACATTGTCCACGTGCATGAGGCCCAGGGATTATTTGTTTCATATTATTACTGCTGTGTTTCTATTATTATTATTGTTTAAGCAATAACTGTTAAGCAGACTATTGCCTGTGATGTAAATGTCAAAATACAATAGAATTAACTGTAACAGCGTACTACTTATTGTGTATGTGTACCGTAAGACCTTAAACAAAGACCCTACGTTTTAAACATAATTTGACATTATGTAAATCCACTGCTGGATGAGGGACTACCTACACTTAATCGGTCACGGGGTTGGAAAACTCAGCAACTCGTGGCCATTTTAAAAATCACTCACCACTGATGCTACCCGTGGCTGGGACTCGAACTCATGTGGCCGAGTTTAAAGTGCAGCATGATAGCCGATATGCCACCGCTTCACCCCATGTTATGATAATTTACAAAAAAGTTAACGAAAATGTAAAAAAGCTACAGACCTTGGTTTGCATGGAACTACAGCATAAGGTTACAAAGTGGACGAAAAAGACATCTGTTAAAAAGTTTTGGCACCTGATCGCAGTTTTCAACACTGAAGCTGGCGCGAAACATTCAGGATTTTCTGCGTGCAAGCCATCCTGGATCTATCCAGATTCGACTGCGTGAGGAACTCAGGGGACTTTGAAAGCTCTGGAAATTGTCTAATCGGTGCACTCCTCTGGCAGTGGGCGATGCATTTGCCTGGGTGGTGTAGCCTGTATGCCCAGCCACCATATGTCCGAAAAGCTTCTGTTTGGCCAGAAAAAGGGAGCTAAATGAACATGGCACAGCTGAGAGAATAGACGAGCTGGTGAGGTACAGGATCACCTGGAGTTGAGTGGAATTTTCGACGACTGGTATCAGCAGTTTCAGGAATGGCCTAGGTCGGGGAGCCACTTACAAGCCTTTACTGGGCAGGTGAAAGCAGTTATAATGGAGAGTGGAGAAGTGATACAAGAACAGAGCCCCAGGCAGATAAAATGCAGCAAGGTGGCAAGACGGAACAAGTGTTCTACCTTTGAGACTTCAGATGACTTAAATGCACCTAGCCTGGCACAAGTAAAATGGCGACATCGCGTGTATGTGCTTGTGTGTGTGTAGTGGTTAGCGTACTGCTTTATAAACTCTGCCACGCAGGATCGATTCCACCACACGACCACAATCAGTGCCAAATATTTGTACTGGTCGTGGGCCTCCTCTAGATCGACTTAGCTTCAAATGTGTAAATCGTGCATTGTGTACATATTGCCACAAGGGCAAGACAAAGGCGGCCAGGCGTGGTGCTGGTCACCCAACCACTCGTGTGCCGTTTCGACATTCATAGGCGCTCGCTAACAGCACTTGACCCTACAGTCTGTTGAGGCTATATGGGGGATATTTGTTTTGTTTTGGAGCAGTGCTCTAGTGGTTAGCACCGTGATATTTCCTAACCGATGCTCACATCGGTGGTGAGCCATCTGAGCGTTGGTTTCGAACCTCGCCTAGATCGACCCAGCCTTTACATGAGCGCCCAGTGTGCTGTCAAAATATCACCACTGGGAAGACAAAGACAGCCGAGAGGGGTGCTGAACATAACACCTCCTGTTGCTACGTCCTGTCCTTAATAGGTGCTCACCAGCAGCAGAGTAGTTTAAAAAAAAAACAGTTTGCTAAGGCTATACGGGGGGATATTTGTCTTTGTGTATGAACGTGTATGTAAGTGTGTGTGGGAGGAGCGGTGGCGCAATGATTAGCGTAATGCGCTACAAGCTTGGCGACCCGAATATGAATCCTACTCACGGCCAACACCTGTGATGATTTTCTGAACCGGTCCCGGGCCTCCCCTAGGTCGACTCAGCCTCAAATGAGTACCTAGTGTAGTGTATAAACATTGCCACTAGGGCGTCAAACGTGGCCGGGAATGGTGCTGGCCACCCACCTCCTTATGTGTCGTAAGGACCTTAATAGGTACTCGCTAGCGGCACTTGATCCGACAGTCCGCTAAGGCTATACCGGGCATCTTTGTCTTTGTGTGTGTGCGCTCGCACACGCGTGTGTGTGTGCGTGTGTGTATGTGTTGATGTTTGGAATTGCAAGTGTACATTAGGCGGAGCCTGAACCTGAGTTTCTTGCTTGAGGGTCATGTGACAGCCCGTCCAGCTGTCAGGTCAGTGACTTATCGACCCTCGGAAGGCTTTCCCATCTGTCTGTCTGTCTGTCCTGTGGCCCATCTCCCTCCCTCTCCCTCCTCATCTCTCTCGCTTTCACTGGGCCAGCTGGGGAGCCACCCACCACCCACGCCACACAAAACCACTGCTTTCTTATTATGATAATCTGTTAATCTGCTCTCTTTAGAATAAGCTCTTTTTTTTCTGTCTTCTTCTGTCCCTTTTTTATTTCTATGTCTTCCCCCCTTCCCTTGTATGGTCTTCTTTAACTCTGTAACTCTTTTCTTCTTAACCCCAACGCTTGCTCTTTCTCGCCGTGCAAGCCTTGATATGTGGGCCCTCTCTCGATACCTCTATATTAAAACCCCAAGCCGCGTTTGTTGTACATGCGCGCGTGTGTACGCGCTTGCGTACACACGCGCGCACGCACACACGCGTATCTGCAAGCGTTGTTTATTCAAAGGTCTAATATATTTTTCCACGCCTGTTGAGGATAATTCTGACCTTTGACGTGGTGCGTTGATGTCGCTAATATTAATTGCGGGGCCTCTGTCCTGAGCGCGCACCCTGCCGCCTGACACTGCTAATGCGCGACAGGGCCACGCAGCTTAC
>JAZEWT010000017.1:164488-181190 GCA_036362905.1 Mordacia mordax | reverse complement strand
CCCCCCCCGCAAAAAAAGACCGAGAAAAACGGTCCAGAAAAAGCTAAATTAAAGGCAGAGCGATGCTCGGCGTGTATTTGCTGCACAGTGTCAAAAGCCAATTTCTTGATTACAGATCAAACATTACGTACAGATCCGTAGTGTAACGTCCTCAAGGAAAACAGGGACAGCGGTAGGCGTCGGTCTGACTGCCACAGTCAGATGTGACAAGGAGGGCATTTGCCATAAAAAAAATGAGGGCTCTCCCGTTTCATTACTCGACTTGTGCTGTCTTGTAGTATTTAATTATCCTGCTCATTCATCACTCGCGGCGGTGCAGCGGAAACTGACAAGCCAGGCAATCCAATAGGTAAACCGTTTTTTTTTTCTGACATCTGTGCGGAGCTACATATGACGTCCAAAAAACGTTTACGACGCCTCTAAATTTAAAATGATCGTTGTGTGGGCTATCGTTTATTAAGCGTAAAAGTGCCCATTTGTATCGTTCTTAGGCAGCTATTTTGGAAGCAAATCTAAGGGGGCGATGTGTCAGACACTCGTGAGGGTATGCCTACAATGCTACCGTCATGTACCCACGCTAAATCTGGACACAAACCCTGTTCAATCTTGGCGCCGCTTCAAACAATTTGCTCAAATCAAAGTGGCTCACGGCCCCGGCTCAGGCTGCAAATCTCAACTCGTCCAGTAAGGCCTTGTGAAACAATAGATCCCATGAGGCCTGACCATGGGATATGTGGGTTCACGCACATGGCCATAAGTACGTGGATGGGGCCAAACGTGAAAGGTGTGACTATATAGGTAACAGCATGGAATGGCACGAAACCTGCTGACAATGACGATGATGCCGATGCTAATGTTATATACATGATATCAATACACGAGTGCGAGCATTTGCATGCAGGTGTGTGAATGCATCTGAACATGTCCAGGTAACGTCCTTATGTTCTCGACGCCAATTAGGCAAGGTTCAAAGCATTGCCCTAATGAGCAGATAAATCTGGCCAATCGGCAATAACGATTGCTCGCGTCGCTCCCAAAAACACAATATTTTATGACTGCTTGGCCACGCTGCGTTTCTCTAACGTGCACAAACAGGCAATCACCCGTGGCCTTCTAATAAGCACTCGGGGCTTCATAAAATACATCAAATGTGCAGCTGCCTCGCTCACTATGCAAGTGCCAAGTGCATTACTGCACTGGCAAAGCCGTTCCAATAAACGTGTGTCGTCTCGCGGATCCCGGCCATGAACGATCGCGACAAAGAACACGTGGAGACGTCGCGACGCTGCTCACGGTTTTCCAAGCACAGCAGAGCACGGGCTCTGTGTTGCGGTTGCTGTTTGTTGTCTTCCGGCACTAAAAGAGATTTAAATTTGGTGGGGGGGGGGAGGAGGGCTGGTGAGTGACGCGAGCAGCACCTCGGTGACATCACCGCTGATCACTGCTGCGTGCAGGCAATGGTGTCGGCCAATGAGCGAAACAAAAGCCGCTCTCTCGCCGTTGTGGATATTTTGTTGGCAACACACGTGCCTCGATCGTAATGGCGTGCGTTTTGAAACGCGCACTCAAAATGCCACCTTTACACGAGTGCCCTATGTACAACACACTCTTCGCCACTGATGAATGAAAGTACAACGTTCGCTATAGCCTACCTAGCTATTGTGTTCACTGTCTTGTCCGGTAACAGTTATTATGCTAAATTCGCACGTAAAGTGCTGGGCATATGATGGCACCCTATTAACGTAGTCCTCAATCTGATAAACTAATAAGCCGCCTCGACGGTAATTGCTATGAGAAAAAAGTTTATAATCACGACTGACACAAAACATTTGTCTTCCTGCGTGAAAATTGAATCAAACCGATTTAATGTTATTTAAATAATGAGCCTGCGGGCTTAATGGCCGTGATTGCCTGGGCAGCTCGCACATACTAATGCGTCAAAACTGCAGTGAGGTCCCCTCCACTGCCCGCATCGCTCTCTCTTTCTCCTCACCAGACGGTAGTGCGCTTGAGAGCGCCGGCGCGTTCGTCAATTTGGTTTAGTCAGCGATACCGAAAGCATTACCGCTCGGCTTTCCTGCACTTAGCCGTTAACTTCATACGTTTTAACGTTCAATTAACGGTTAGCAGCTCGCGACTAAACACCGACGAGCCGGGTCGAGCTGAACTTTCACGCGATGCCGCAACAGTGATTATCGAGCCAAAGTGGTTACTTCGGCGCAAGAAATCCGCTCTCACGTATTTTTTTTCCCAGGATCACGACGCCGATGAAGGCCCTCTACCTCCCCCCCCCCTCTCTCCACCTGCTGACCAACGTTCCATCGTTTGAAATAATGATTTGTCCGTGTATAATCTGGCGCTGAGCAAGCGTCTGAGACGTGTAATAGATTTTAAAACGTCTCGGCTGCGCGCGTCCAGAGTCTCAACCACTAGGTGACCTGCAGAGCGTGGCATTCGCACCCAGAGCCAGGATCGTGTCAACTGCGGGCAATTATGTGACGGCGCTGCCTTTGAGTAAATATTTAAGACGATCGCTCCGTGGCACATGCTGACAACGCAGCCCCGGCTCGCAACGAGCGGCATTTTGCTGCGAGTTTGAAGTGTCGGTCAAGAGTGCCACCGACACTGGCAGCCAGAATAACACTCTCATATACATTGCCCACAAACACACGCGCGTGTGCGCACACGCAGACGCACGTGTGCACGACACACACGCACGCGCACAGGCGTACGTGCGCGCACACACAAACACACCTGCGCGCGTGTGGCTCAGCGTGTATTGCACTGCGCTACGAATCTTGCGAGCTATTATGCAATAACTAACATGAGTGGTAATTATCCAAACTGGTCCCAGTGCCTTTCCTAATGCAGCTCAATCTTAAAAATGAGTATCTGGTGCTGCGTGTAAACATCAGCATAACGTAGACAAAGGTGACCAGACATGTTACAGTAGCCACATCATTCATAGACGCTTGCTAATCACTGGGTCCAGACAGCCTATATAAGCTATGAGGGGGGATACTTTCTGCACACGTGTGTAACTGGACGCACGTGAGCAGTGCACATACGCGTGTGCTTTAAGAACAGACATGAACACTCTTGTTGAGGCATCTCCACAGCAGTACTTGAGAGAAAAAAAAGAGTGTGTGCCCTCTTATCAAATGCAAGCGATGGAATGTTAAACATCGCATGAAGGAAGAAAATGAAACAAGGTTCACAGCACAGACTGTGGTGAAAATAAAGCTGCTAATGAAATGATAGTTTGGCTCCTGGCAGCAGATTGCCACTGATTAATATCCCATATGCGGGTGAGTCTGCAGGGTGAGTCTGCAGGGTGAGTCTGCAGGGTGAGTCTGCAGGGCGAGTCTGCAGGGCAAGTCTGCAGGATGAGTTTGTAGTAGTGGTGGGAGACCGCACATTGGACTTGACACCGGTGCGTTCCGCTATCCTCCCAATGTTGACCTCTGACCCTGGCAGCCATTACTCTTGCTGCCCCTAGCCCAGCTTCAGCAATCTCAGCCTTCCTATTTTCACTTTCATCACTTTCCCTCATTATGATGATGCTTGGGGCTTTGCAAATAAAGCACAGTATGGCAGGCGCTCGCTTACCCGTTCATGCGTATGAGTGGTTAAGAATTCAGCCCTTCCGCTTATGGATTAGGCCTAAAAAAATGAAACAATCAATTTTAACAATTGCCTCTGTACCCACTTCCTCTCCTTCTACAGTCATCGGATTTAATATTAAGAATTGCAAGCTTATATTAAGCACATAGCCCAGTATCAACGCCTCTCATTTTTTCACAGCCATGAATGCTCACTGGGTGATAGCTATCTGACTGGATAAATTGGAAGATTGCATGGCCTTAATAATGCCACTTAGCTGGAATATTATGAATATTTTTCTAATGGAAAATGTTTATCTATCCAAATGGACAAATCATTTATAGAACCCCAGGTATCTTATTTTAGTGTCGTTACCCAAAATTTCAAGGATCAACAATTTAAGGTAACTCAAGGACAATATATGCTCAAATAACAAATCATCACTACAGCATATAGACATGAATAACCTGTATGAAGAAATTAACTTATAAATTAATGGCATACACACTGGAATATCATGATAGGTGACTGCAAAAGAAACTAAAGTGCAATAATTAGTGCTTAAAAAGGTGCTTCTAAAAATCGAAATTTGAGATGTTTGACATCAGAGTGAGAAACGAGAGACGAATGTTGATTAGCGCTCACAGCCGGTAAGGAGGGAACGTTGGATTCCGAAAATAGAAGAGCCCAATGGGAACACTGGAAATGACATCGACATGATTCGAATGGTCGAAACCAATATCGTGTCATTCGTCTGTGTACTCAGCAAGGTAATCAACGGAAGTGATAACAAGCTGCACTTCGACACGGCGAGTGAACTGCAAACAAAATAGGAGAGATTTATTTTAAAAGTCTAGATAGGAGCAGCAAAATTCAGACTCGCTCTGTGCAATGGAATACAATTCCAGAGGGGAGAAATAAAATCACGAATATAAATAATAATTATATTATTCGTCTCGGGTTTGCTGAGAGCAGTCATCGTTTCGACCAGTGGGAATTAATTACACGAACTCTGTGTTCGTGTGAGTTTTTTTTCCAGGTACTCCGTTTTCCTTCCACCGTCCAAAGACACGTTGCTGCCTAGGTTAATTGGTCTGCTGAGTAAATTGCCCCCAGTGCCCTGCGATGTACCAGCATCACATCCTCGGCATAACCCCTCCTTGAGCCCTCTGTCTGCCAGGATGGGTTCCGGTCCCCTTCGACTCTGTCCAGAACTTAGCGGGTATCAATAATGACGATGATGAACTTACTGAAGATCGTAACACGTATGACTAGAAAGTTAGGCAACGAGTAAAACACACACTATACAAACAAAATCACAAAGAAAAAACAAATATTTGTATGATGTACACATCCGGGGTATCCCTAGGACATTTGTTGAAAGCAAATTGGTATAAAACGCACGACTTAATAATGAGTGAAAGCAGATTGGAGTGGCTTTGGCAAACTGAACTAGATGATCAAAAGCAACATAGAATTGGCTCAATGAGTGCACATTACCTGCTAAGAGATATGGACTGAAAACATGGACACTGACAAGAAATATAAACAAAAGCTGAAAGCTAGACAAGAAAGCACGTAGCGGCACGTGCTTGGAATTACACTGAGGAAAGAACACACAGGTGAGAGAATGAACACAAGTTAAGGATATTGTATTGGCTGTGAGGTGAAGTATAGTGAATGGACTCGGGGAGGACACCACTGTGAGGTATGATGGTCGATGTTCAAAGTAGGTAATGGAATAGCAGCCAAAGTAGTAGTAACATCTCTGATAGAAAGGGCAACGAGGAGGTTATGATATGAGATGTATGTACGCTCTCTCGGCTCCGGTGCCTTTCTGTGTGGAGTTTGCATGCTCTCCCCGTGTCCGCGTGGGTTTTCGCCGGGTACTCCGGTTTCCTCCCACAGTCCAAAAGCATGCTCCTGGATAGGTTGATTGGCTCGGAGACTAAAAATTGTCCCGCAATGCCCGGCGATGGACCGGCGTCCCGTCGTCGGGTGTATTCCTGCCTTACGCCCTGTGTTTCCGGGATAGGCTCCGGCTTCACCGTGACCCTATATAGGATTAAGCGGTTTCAGATAATGAGATGAGATGAGATGTATGTACGCAGTATTTCGATATGAGAATCGTGTTCTGGAGCTGCTCTTCCGGGATAGCCGTGTCGAGTGTTTCTCCTCTTTCCTGAGAGGAGATGAGCACATGTCCAGGAGCAAGATGGATCATGAGAGGACCTCATTTATCAGCGAATAAATCGTGGCTGATGATGATTGCAAGACATTCATCAATTTTAACCTGGGTGTTGTCTCAAACTTACCAGTGTGCTACCCAGATGCTGCAGTGTTCAGAAAGAGTAAACACTTCCAAATGCGAAATCTCAGTTCAATGATTCGTTTGGATAATTTCACTCAGAAGCCTTAAAAATGTACAAAAAAAAATTCAGCTGCACACAAACACTATCCCTAAAACGGCGAGTGACCCAGTAGTCAATGTATGCTGACACAAAATCTATTGAATAATGTCAGATTCTTTAATACTGAAAACTAAATAATAGCATGGAAACTTTAGTTTCCTACGCATTCATTTATTTTCATACCAACATGATAAAGCGGCTTGGACTTTTTTTTTAACCTGACACGTTGTTCATAGAATGTTTATAAAGGCACATGCCCAACATTGGATGGTTATAGTGTGATTTACAATCTGTTATTGTTTTGGCAGACACTCATATCCAGGGCGAATTATGAAATCAACGCATATCTACTGCTTGACAAACTGGCTAGATCACATAACCATAATTCTGGGCACAAAGAGTGATTATATATTGTAGGTGTAACAATGCATATAATGGTAGAATAATATCGATACGCTCACGACACGTGCATCAAACACTGTAAGTATTGCTGTTCCCAATTCTTACACGTGCTATGGATTGGGTTGCAAGCGACTGACCCCACACAGTCCCCCCTTTCCACATGTACTCTATTGAATGCGTGGGTCACTTTCTTACCGGTATGCTGTAATCAGACCGTACCGGATTACTTCCACTTCTGCCCGCACCGACGAGTGACCATCGTATTTACCGCAACGTTAAAAAAAAGCAATCGCTTCTCGAACAGGAGCGTGATCCTTAATCGTCGGACATCATCGGATCATTTGTGGAGAGAGGTAAATCATTGCACCTCTCCTCTCACTCGTGGCCAGATCGCGCTGTTAAGAGTGTGTAGTACATATCCTCTGGTGGGGTCTGCCAGGAATTCAGGATGTTTTCCACGGTGTCGCGCAGCCTTAGTGTCTCTCCGCGCAGCGAGCAACGCGCGATATGATATCTACAGTCCCTTGGACTTCGTAGTGGCCATGGTCAACAATGTCGATGATAACAAAAAAGTAGACTATTCCCAGAGAGATATGTTTTCTTTAAAAACATGTGAAGCAGCAACATTGATAACTTTAGCTCTGCGTTCCAAAACAATTACTAATTCTAATAACATGTCATGCGATGATAAAAAAATAGTTTACTATGTGTTTTAAAATGTTTAATGTGTTTGGGGGGGGGTAGCCAGCGCAGGAAATAATACTTTTTAGTTACCTCATTTCTTAGCATTGTTATTATCCACATTGTTTTGTTTAGCTTCTCACTCACAGGTGATCTCGTGTCGCATGCGCCGCGTAAAACAGTCATCCTCCAAACATCTCCTTTACTCACTGCGGTTTTACAGCGCCACATGTGCAGAGGTGACAGATTTAACAAATGGCCCTTGACACAGTATCCACCTCAAAAAATTTGCCAGGTCAAGGGGTCAGAGTAACAAATCACTGCCTGACCCGCACAGACATCCAAATGTGGGGACAACACTGGCAACGGCCCAGGCCAAATTTAGCCCCTTTTTAGCGATAATTGATGTAACTTTCGAAATCTTTGGAGGCTACGCTGCAACAATACCAAGTGTATCTTGGCGACGGAGGCACTGAACCCACCGACTGTCCGAATGTAACGCCGGCTCCAGATGGCAGAGACGGTCCCCGTGTCCCCGCTCGGTAGCATTGAGGTTCCCGCTGCATTGACGGACGTTCTGAGTAAGTCGCCGTCAATGTGTGTCACCTCACTACACCGGCGTCAGTTCAGGCTGCGCATAGACCATGCGACCATCACATCCTTTACGCGGA
This sequence comes from Mordacia mordax, assembly GCA_036362905.1. Classification (NCBI taxonomy): domain Eukaryota; kingdom Metazoa; phylum Chordata; class Hyperoartia; order Petromyzontiformes; family Petromyzontidae; genus Mordacia; species Mordacia mordax. The sequence goes on along the minus strand of JAZEWT010000017.1, from coordinate 173,422 downwards.
GTAAATAATACATGAGAAATTGGATGATGTACATTGTACACTCTATGTAAAACTTCACTTTAAATCCCGCTGACAGTATGGGGGAGGTGCTAGATACACGGAGCAGCTGATTATTTTAAAGGCACACACCATGGCAAATGCCATTTCATTACATTACCATAACCGCTCGTGAGCCACCACCACAACCATGATAATAATACACGCGCCTGCACATCTCGCCACAGTGGCTGCATACACTTACAAGAGTACATGGAGAGATGCAGGGGTTAGCGAGCCGTGGCCACAGATAACGGCCGCTGTTAGGCCAGCCATCCTACAGGTCTCTGGCCGTGAGTGGAACCACATGAACTAATAAGCTGGCTGCTGGCCTAGGTAAACAACGCATTAGCAACAGGCTGTGAGTTCCAGCCCTTCGCAATTACCCACACCCCAGGGGTTGATGGTGGGAGGGAATGGAAGGGGAGGGTGCAGGCCGCGTAGCGTTATAAGCAACGGACTGTGAGGACCAACAATAAAAATAGACGGCCGCTCTATCCAGCCGACAGGAATGCCGCACAGTTGTAAAAGTGCAACACCCACCCAAAAGAGAAGGATCTTTATTTAACCCGGTGATGAGACCACGTGGGTAATGTGATGGACCCGGGCTCGGCGGGAGGCCGCAGACTGAGCCGCGTCATCTCTCGCGAAGGATTTTCCGCTGATGGCCTGGGGATTTTCTGTCGTTTCAGCACCATGACGTACGGGGTCTTTGCATTCTAACCAGTGTTTGCGACACTCCAGATAACTGGCAATAACCGTGCATATTTATATTTTACCCCAACGTGTGTTTTTTTTTCCTGGTATCATTAACGTGCTTTAATTACTCAACAAAAATACCGCATGAAAATAAAAAAAAGGACCAACTTCGTTTTATCTTTGCGTTCTATTTTTTCCCGGTCCCGGTTTTTTTTACTTTTAATTATATATTTTTAAAAGCTTCATTATTCAATGTACTTGAATGGAGAAGTATTTTTGTGGTATCAAAGCCGTAATTGCCTTGAAGGGTTGCTTTGAACTATTTAATTTAGCTTTCCCAGAACCCCCCTTATTCATCAGGTGACACGTTACATGCTTTGCAAACAGAGGCCACTTCAACTCGAGAGGAGCTGCACAAACACGGCGCGCCGTGAGCCGGTCGAGAGCGGTTTCAGCACTTCAAATGGGTGAAAGTGAATCGTGAATGTGTGTAAACATCCCCCAGCTTCACACAAAAGCCTTCTTGGATTTTATCCACAGGTATGACCCGAGTGCCAATCAATTTGACGTTGTTGCTTTCCAACGTACTTTTTTTTTCGGGTTAATATGCCGTGTCACGCGAACGCACACAAACACGTGGGCTGTAAACTCGTGCACACACACGCGTCGCCACACTTATTGGACTGGTGATGATGCAGATGATTTGGTGATGAAGTTGCTCCGTTGGTAGAAAGTAATGCCCCAACGTTTTCTAGAAAGAAAGGCCCGCTGCCCGAAACGTCGCCTCTTATATGTTTTCTTCTCAGGCTACGGCATTACCGACGAATGTGCCGTTGCGATGTTTGTTAGGAAATGTTGGCAGCCGTCTGAGGAAGTCGTGGGGCAGTGGTTAGCGAACTGTGCTGTGGGTTCAGCCGCACTGAGTTCGATTCCTGGCCACGGCTAACATCAATGACAAATGATATTCGAAGTGGTCTTGGGTTTCTATTTAGTGGCCCACATTGACCAGCGTGGTGAACAAACTCCGCGGCTATTTCTGAGCAGCGTGCCTTTTGATGGTGGTAGGAAACCGGAGTACCCGGCGAATACCCACGCGGACACAGAGAGAACACGCAAACCCGAACCGGGAACCGAACCTGGGCGTCTCTTGCTATGAGGCCAGCAGCGTTACTCACTGCACCACTGCGCCGCCCGCTTTAGAAACGAATGCTCTTAATGCTGTTGTTAACATGCTGTTCTCTCCACAGCTCTGTGCAGCGCTTTGTGACCCTCGGGTGAAAAGCGCTGTATAAATTCAATTATTATTTATGCTATACTCAATGGACAGTGGTCCACCTACCGGTCATCTTCCAAGGGCATTCCCTTCCCAAGAACATTACGAACCGTCTGAGTGTATTTACATCTGGACTTAAAAGTGATTTGTTTAAGTTAGCTTTGTGATAGATATACTGTTCTTTCTTTTATATTTTACTGTTTACATTTATTTGCGTTTTGATGTACAGCACTTTGAGTTGGCATTTCAAGACTGGAGTTTTAAGAAATCAAGATTACTGTGTAAATATATAATTTTCCTTAGTAATCGTACACCCACCGGCTAAGGTGCCCGTACAGTATTGCTAATTACTGAGCCAACCATACAAAGTCACACCAACTTCTGCACAGAATGAAAACCGTTATTGTAATAAGGCTCTGAGACGATTGGGCTAGACTTGGAGTGACACAGAGAGAATATTAAAATTTCGTTAAAAAAACACACATAAATTAATTACAATTTAATAGTCGCCGCGACTGATTGGGTGTGTTTGTAAGCACAGCCTTGAACTTAATTTTACTTACTGCTGCAATTACTTCTAATAAAAATACACTCTTCTACGTAATCAACACTACATAATTAAATATTATTTACTCTTAAAGAGGCGATTACGTTCGTCCTGAACATTACACATTTGAACGCTACTTTCGAATATCATGCAAATGCTCACAATTGCTCGACAATAGATGCAGCTTACTCGCAATTCTAACCAGCCATGTCTTTTATTTATTTTTCACCCAAACATCTGTTTCTGTTGCCCACACAGCGCTGAGGCAACCCCACCTCGCCTCCCCGCCTCTCGGCACGGTCCCAGACTCTCTGACTCCAGCCTTTAACAACCGTGCAAAACAAACAGGGACAAAAAAATAACAAGCACCAGTTCGGGGGGTGGCGGGGGTGGTGGCGCGGGTGTCAGGATTTACGCAGCCAATGCGGTGTGACGTCTCAAACCAAGTCGGGGCCGCCTGGCACCTCGGCGGCCAGAGCTCTGGAACAATGCGGAACGACCTCCTCGATCTTCCCCCCTCTCTCGGTCTCCCAATTGCTGGCCCGCGCAGACACAGACCGAAGTACTCGATGAGGCTGGGCGCGTGCGCTTGTGAGTCTGTTAGGGTTGACGTGACGTGTCAAAGTGGTGGAGGGTGCGGTCGATAGGTGCTCGCTAACTGCACTTGACCCTACAGTCTCTTATGGCTATGGGGGGGGGAGGATGATAATAATAATATTTGCATATCTCGAGCGATTTTCACCCGATGGTCACAAAGCGCTACACAGAGCCGTGGAAAACACGACATGTCGACAACAATGTTAGTCTTTGTGTGTGGCCGATACCACCCGCGACCGCCTTTGTCTCCCCGGCGCTGACGTATATATACAAACACAAAGGGTAGGGACGAACAGTAAGTCGACCCTAGTGGAGGCCCAGAATAAGTCCCGACACCACATGCTGCCATTGATGTTCGCCATGGCTGTGAATCGAACTCGACCCGCAAAGTTTGCCGTCCAGTGCCCTAACCACTGCACCACTGCTATCCGCAACACGTGCACAAACACACACAGACACGCGTAGCAGCCCGTCGTGTACGCCGTTTCCTGCTCGCTTTGAGACGTAACAAACACGTCAGATTTGAACTGGAGGAGTTATTTTTCTGAGTTATTGGGCCAGTGTTAGCAGTATGTCAAAACCGAGGCATGGGATTGTCATTAAAGGTTAACATATTAAGCTTCTGACAAACCTCCTCCTCTGCTCGGTCATGTCCCTTCATGTCCATCTCTCCTCTGATCTAATATCCAAACCTCCCGTCTCTCGGCCCGTCTGCGGAGCGTGTCACTGAAAGCGTTCAATACGTGCAAATCCAAACAGGAAGAACTAGCAAAGCACAGAAACAAAAAATATTATTACATTTTATCTTTCGGAGTGAAACAACATACAAAGATGAAACATGCGATGGAAATGTTTGATGACAACAAACACTAGAACTCAAATATACATAAAGAGCAATAACAAATAGTAAAGGAGGAAGGGGGGGGAGGTGAAGAGAGAAAGATGCCTGCTCATCGCTTATGATGACCATTGCCAAACAGCTCCTCTGACACAGCTGGGAGGCCTCAGTATGACTCCAGTAACACTGACATGCATATTTCCTGTACTTAACCCTTATCGGGGCAAATGCCCTGTGCTTGCACAGCACTGGGACATGATACGAAATACCGCTGGCAAGGCCACCGCACGGTGGTTCGATGCCAGGGAATGTTACTGCAAAGGTGAGATCGCTGCACGCATCGACCAATGACGCTGTGTCCGTCTCGTGGTTTCAAAGGGGGCTCTTACGCAGACGAAAGAAAAAAAAGAGGCCCCGACGGCGGTTGCGCTTCTAAAGCAGAGAGGATGGCTTTTGATGACAGCTCGAATCATTGTAGGAAGTTTATTGTGCGTTTCAGGCCGGGGAAAATAAACGGTCATTCAATACATGCGACGGGAGGGGAAAATACCCGCTTTCTTAAACTACAAACACGAGCTAAAGTGGGCAGAATGCATTCGTTCCCATGCAGTCCCGCATGATTTAACCCTTCGCGAGACAGACTTAAGATAACACTGCACTGCCACCGTTTATTTCAGGCTGTGCTATTTTAATTAGTTATTTAAATAATATTGCAGGCGGGGGAGAGCATTAAAACGTGCATAGCATGCAGCTAGCGAACACAACGCCACTTGTAATTCTGTGTTTTCGCATTTAAACACGGACGCTTCGGTTTCCCCGTTTACGACACCAAACATTTCAACCCGGATCTATCGTCCCAAGGTTGCGCAAGTGAGTAGCGCTGCTGCCTCACAGCAAGAAGGCCCCGGATTCCGTTCCCGGCTCGGGTGCCTTTCTGTGTGGAATTTGAATGTTCTCCCCACGTGTCTGCGTGGGTTTTCGCCGGGTAACCCGATTTCCTCCCACTGTCCAGAGGCATGCTGTTGCCGATGTTAATTGGCCTGCTAAGTAAATTGCCCCCCAAAAAGTGGCCTGCTATGTACTTGCGTCACATTATGAGCACAGTCACGCCTCGCGCCCTGTGTCTGCTGGGATAGACTTCGGTGGGTACTGATACTGAACTGAACCACCATCCCATTACGACTGTACCTGCCATGGATACTGCACGCCAGCTATTTCTAAAAGACAAGAATGACAACATGAAAGTCATGTATCCATCAGAAGAACAAGCAAAATAACCCCACTACGCCGAATGTTTATGCGGTCAGGAAAAGTGATTGTTCGTACTCAAAAATAAAATAAAGTATAAGGGAAAGGAAAGAATATTTTGTGCCAAGTTTTGTCTCCCACACCCCCGCAAGCTTCATCGTTCTCCCTCCTCGGCGGCAGCAGCAGCAGCAGCAGCTCACGGCCCACAGGCTACCATCCACTTCATCCTCAGCCTCGACTGCAAAGTAAATAACTCGCCACTGGAAACTCATTCATAACTCGTGCGGCAGCAGACCATCTGGGATCCATTGGCCGCTTGATGGGTCCCAAAAAAGTCGCACCCTCCCACCCGTCCACCCGTTCCCCTCTTCCTCCTCTCTCCTCGCTTCTACCCCCCTCCTCCTCCACCACAAGCGGTGCCCCGCAATCCACCCTCTCCAGCCCAAAAACTTCTGCCGCACATTACGTGCCCAGAAACCTGATCGCCTGCTGCCATTATTGCTCAGGGCCCTGCTGGATACAGGGCCTGTAACGGACAATCCTTCAACCTGCTATCCTTCCCACGTGAAAATGTCTAAAAACTCAATGCGTTCAGTTGCGAAGCTTTCAGCGCGGATTTTTCAGTTCATTTTTTCTCTCAATAACATGGAAAATATTAACATTCGCCATGTGAAAGGAATGCTGATGGAAAAACGGGGAGAGAAAAAAAATCATTTTTACTCACTAGACTCTGCTCGCTTGCTTTGTTTTTATTACCTGATTATATGCAACACAGGGGGAAGATGGCATATGTTTTGGTGTAAAATGTACGTATTAAAAAGGAACGTTTGAGAAGTTACATTATGAGCATGGTGTGTTTTCCCTATCATTATAGGTTGGATACGATGTTATGATAAATCATTACATATATTACCCCACCCCTACTCTAACCTGTATTCCTTGCGATTAATCTAACCATGCACAAAGCAGCGATCGCACAGTGTAAATGTGAAAGATGTCACAGTGCTTTCATTAACACGGAAAAAAAGCTTCGGTTAATAGAGCGTGATACTTTATGCTTAATAAACGCGCTGTAAAATGCTATAAATTTAGGATTTTTTTCCCCCTCTCCATTGTAAAAAAAAACCCAGTGAATTCTGTTCGCCGATTTCCGGTTGTGGGTTGCGTTACGGCGAAACAGTCGGGGTAGTTCTCACAGTTAGCCCCTCGTTCATTTCACATGATGTCATTCAAATCGTTCGCGTTTATTTTCGGGCCTCTCTCTCTTTTTTTTTGGCGTCAGCGAAAAAACTACCGCCACCACCACTAATCACTTCCAGCTGGGAGGGGAGGAGTCGTAACGACGGCCAAATGTGTGTTCTTCTCTTCGCCCTGAGCGGGGTTCCATTGGCGTTCCATCTCCGTGGGCCGACCCTCCTCCTCCTCTCCTCTCCTCCCTCTCCTCACCCTCCCCGCTATCACCCCAGAGAAAACATTGCCAGAGATTGTCCTGCAGATAGACACTGGAAGTGATCCGATTGTAAGCAGATGCTGCCTCGCAGCGGAACCACGCACTGTGGTTTTGAGGGAGAACGCCCTTAAACGGTTCTAGTCAACGAGGATGACTACTACTGCATCTATGGACATGAACACCGTCGCGTCTCGTACAAATAGTATTCCTGGAAATACAGGCCTAAATAAAAAAAAACTGCCGAAAAATTGTGGTGACGTTAAATGACTTGTTTTGTGTAAATGTAACCAGGTTTAAAAACCCGACCGTAATTTCCAATTTCATCCGATATCATTTATTTTAACGACAGGTCACGTGTTTTTCAATTACGATTCGTCATTTGGATGACACTGCGATTTATCGGTGATCACGTAAACATGTGGAAGTCTGCACAAAATTGCGGGCAACATTGTCAAAGGACATGAAAAGTACATGGTGAATGTAAAACTCGGACATTCTATCTGGATTATGCCTTCATTACTCATTTTATACTTTCTTATGAGTTATTTTGAGTCATGGAATCGAATCCTTGCCGCATCTTTCCCCGAAATCACTGACTCAGTCTTCATCTGAACACTTTCAACACGAAAAGTAGTTGCCGTGCCAAAAATGAAAAGGGAGACTAATCCACAGCTATCATTTTCAAGGCAACGTAATCCTGACTCTTAAATAATGTTTAAAGAACTGTCTGACACACACCCACACGATAAAAAAAAACATTCAGCCAAGCAACAAGTGTTGCACTCTACTGTATGTTAGCAACCTAGAACTTGCAGCGACCAAGTACTTGATGCGAATATAACGCTTAGAAAATGCACTCGACTACATTGTTTCCAGCAAGAGATTCGAAGAATTGGTAGAAAAAAATCTATGAAAACAGGAAACGGAGAAGATGTTCCGATTGTGTCCGTGCAGCTGTTGAGAATATTTTCGAACCGAACGGCTTCAATAGCATATCTTTTTCTGCTGATTTAATTCTAAATCGAGTGTAAAGGAAGTATGTGGGTGGCGGATTTACGTGATATCGTAGACACTGAGAACGTCATGTTAAGAGTGTACGTGTGATACAATACATCTTTTTCACAGCACGCACTGTCCACAAATTATGGTACATACTGTACTATGGTAAGTGAAGTGCACATTTCCTGATTTGTTTACTTTTCGCTGAAATATCATGTTTAAATGTTGACATTAAACGTCACCGCGATATAATAAATATTTGTTTTTCACGAGCGCGCTGGATAAGGTATTTGCAATTGTGTAAACAAACAGCAAAATAAGCTAATACCGGGTGTGGCCTTTTTTTTTGCTGTAGAATCCAAACCTGGCATCCCCCTCCGCCCGGGATAATTCTGTTTACCGCGTGCTGCAATCACTCAATCAATCCAATTACCGCCGCTGTTATCTGCCGCCTAGGCAGGAAGAAGCAGGGGGAGTGGGGGTCGTGGTGGTGGTGGGAGAGTAAAGAGGGGGGGTGGAGGAGGTGCAGGATGGTAGACAGAAAATTATAAGCCACGAAGAACAGCTGTGACCGAGGAAACCTTGATGACGGATGGACAGACAGGCAGCCCAACTGTCGCCTATTCTGCCCACACAGAGGGAGAAAGCAACAACACAGAATCCATCCGAGTTATAACGTGGAGAGGAGGCGCGTTTACCGTACGTTGATCGAGACCCACACACACAGAAAAAGAACTTGTCAACAAATCGTTGCTGCTGGAATAAACTGCGCCGAGGCCCCGTGTTTATGAAACCGTCGTGGCTAAAGTCGGTCGTGCGTGTCAGCCACACACTGCCCACAAGGCCATTTCAAACCCTGCGATTGCTTTTGCACAAACATCCCTCCGTGCACACGCGTCGCGCGGTATCCGTCGCGCAGTGAGATTCGGAGTTCGGGTCGCTGTTAAATTTCTCTCCACCGCAATCAAGCCACTTTACCACGGCTGCTGTTTAAGATTGTGCTTTTTTTTTACAGTAATCACCGTAAGGTTAACGACAACGTGTTCACCATCAATTAATTTGGGAATGTGTTATCCACCAGATGCTGTCATGTCGAGGTAGCTAGTAGTTAATTCGAGATTGTGCTTCGGATAGGCTTTTAGCGATATGTAGAGCGGGCGGTGCGGTGGCCCAGTGGTTAGCGCTGATGCCTCACAGCAAGAAGGTCCCGGGTTCGAATCTCTCGGCTCGGGTGCCTTTCTGTGTGG
>JAZEWT010000017.1:147361-164468 GCA_036362905.1 Mordacia mordax | reverse complement strand
TACGCCCTGTGTTTCCGGGATAGGCTCCGGCTCACCGTGACCCTATATAGGATTAAGCGGTTTCAGATAATGAGATGAGATGAGATATGTAGAGCAGGTGTCATAGAATGCGGTGGGCTCACAGCAGCCATTCTCAACAGGAGGGTCACGACCCACAAGCGGGCCGCTAGAACCACCTTGTGGTCCGTGGCGACCAGGCCCAAATGGGCCAAATAGGCCTTGAGGTGCAAAAAAATGACAGCCCTTGGCCTACATGATGGGCAACATACAGCAATAAAGCAATGTATGGTATTCCACAGTACTTCTGTGCTCACCCACAATTGCACTCCACATTTTCACTGACCAAACAGACTGGCGAGGTACGGACGAAAGGCCTTCACGACTCACACACAGCGTGCCGATGCCATCATCCAGCAGTGGATTGTCAAACGGGCTGTATGTGCCTATGTACCGTTATCTACAATAGGAGATTCACTGGGAGTTTTGCAAATCATCCGAAAAGACGTGTTATCCAAAATTTTATGGTGCACAAGGAACTAAATTGGCTTCATGTGAGGAATGAGAAGCATATCAATTCCAATCTAGGCACAACCATTGACCTTTTGTTATATTTGTATCTTGTTTTGTTTAACAAATCTCGGTAAGCCAGTTACATCATTAAATTGGCAACAATTTCCCCGCGTAAAAAGAGAAAAGTATGCAGCTTTCAAACTTTTCCCAGCGCCAATACATCGTAAACACTGGGTCGAAGGTCTGTTTAGACTGTTTCAACATTTTTTCCTGAGGTGGGGTAGCCCAATTTCCATTTCCGCTGCGAATTAAAAGAAATTTGAGCAACCACGGCCTCGAGAAACTCGATCAACCCCACTGTACTCGGAGCTGTGCGGGAACTATCGCCGGGCGTGCCGTAACGCCGGGTAGCGCCAGGCTTGGCAGTGGGTGAACCCAAAGCGGGGCTCTGCTCTGCTTCGGGGGCCACGTTGGCACAGAATCGCTGCATCCTCACGGCAACAACAAAAAAGGGTCTGGGTTCGATTCCTGCCTCGCGTGCCTTTCTGTTGCTGTTTACTTTATAGTATAGATGAGTGTTTCATCTTTGCACACATTGGTGTTGTGAATTTGTTTACATTTTAATTATATCGCAGGAATCCCACATATAGAGCTTGTAAGCTCACTGGGTATTTTCTTCTGTAAATGATAAACACCTGGCTATCTAGAATGTATGTTCTCCCCGTGCCCTCGTGTTTTTGGCGGGTACTCCAGTTTTCTACAACAGTCCAAAGACATGCTACTCTCTAGGTTATTTAGTTTGCTGAATTCATTGATCCCTTATTAACAATGCCTAGGCTAATTGGCCCGACTAAATTGTGCATGGTGCCTTCAGATGTTGTATTTGTTTAACCATCTCCGCTGGACAACTGTTAAAAAGCGTTACATAGCTCAACGGTTCCTTCCGGCTTAAAAAAAGAATAGCGACTGCTGTGGGAGGCATCGCTGCAGCACGGTACGGGTTCTCGTAAGGTCACACGCGCCATTCTCAGCGTGAGCGTAAAACCAAAAATATTACGAGAGACGCGGAAGGGTGGGAGTCGTCCAACAAAGGCAGAATAATCAGGAAACCGAAAAAGTGAAACAAAAAAAATCACACACAATTACTTTGGAATTTTAAGAAACAATAGGCAGCTTCCGTTGCTAGTAAACACGAGGAGCAACACGCTCCGAAGCCACCATGTGCTTCTGGTCAGGAAATCAAGCATCAGATAAGGCCGAATTGTCAGGGGACTGATAATAGAGAAGTGTGTGCGGGGAGGAGGAGGAGGTGGTGGGCGTGGACGTCAGAAATATCTTTGTCGAGAAGAGACTGCGACCGAAACCTGAGGCTTCCTCCCCGAATGCAATGGAGGCCCGTGAGCTCATATCTCATTTCAATTTGTGTTCGGCTCTGGGGCAGATGCCCCTGCTTGGCACGCAGTGGAAAAGCCCACATAGCGCAACCTTCTGAAGATACTTAATTTCGCACATTAGCGATCATTCCCAGGCAATCTCTCGCATGCAAATGAGGAATGTTATTCCATTTGAAATTAGCCTCGCGATGACGGCTTCAAATTAACGCCTCACGTTTCCCGCTCAGATTTGAGCGATGAATATTAAATGTCATATTTAGCGGCTTTGTTCAATCCGAGTTGGCGAAATATAGAAATTTAAACGACGTTAGAGCGAGATCAAATGGATGCACTATATAGGCATCGCTTTTCCTTTGATTCTGGTCCATCTGTGTGTGCTCTGAGTGTGCACAGATTGCACATCTGCGCACGCCTGTCCGCTCGGTACATTGTCTCTCCGCTCCCCTTTCTTTATCTGTCCCTGCGTCCATTTACGAGGAGTAGGAGAGACGAGTGATTGATGACCAAATTTCATTTAGTGGCCAGTGCCCACATCTGCTGTCTTAATTATCGCTAGCCCATCCTATTGACTACTTCCTTGCTGAAAGGTATGCGCTGTTGTAGATATACTGAAACAAGCCCTCTCAGTAGACGTTATTTGAAAACGTTGGAAGTGGCACAATTGAGCTGGCACATTCTCACGATTCGAAACCTAGAATTGTTAAGAAATGCTTAAAATGCAATATGGTTCTTACCAGAATCGGGGAATGATGAGGGTGCTTATCATATATAAGAGGCAGCTATATGAGTACGTTCCCTTAGTTATAGCCGAGTATATACACAGGGCAACTAAGTGGCTATTTAGTCTTGGTTATAACCCAACACATAAACTCGGCAGCTACATGTATCTGGAACTGTGTTTCCACACTTAGTTGATTCATGTATCCCAGCAGTGTGTAGGTGTTGGGAAGCATTGGCCTCCACTAGACCAATGAGGCCCTACGGGCCCTCCCTTGTAGCCTGAACACAATTCGGGGATCATGATGGCATCAGGCCAGTTCCACACACTCGGCATCAGCAATGCATTTGATTGGTGATACGGGCAGTGTGGAATTGGCTTGAATTGCCACTTTGGCTGAAATCAACAATGCTTAACCAAGCTATGTAATCGCCGAAGCTTAGCTAAGCACTTTGAGATGCTGTTTCAGTATTTGAGCGCTCGATAAATGCAAATGGTTATCAATAAATGCAAATGTTAAGCTAGATCACTAAGTGATTGAAATTAAATTCCGTCATGCCGCACGAGTTTTCAGTTCAGTACCAGTGCCCACTTAATCCCTACAGGGTCGCGATGGACTGGAGCCGATCCCGGCAACCAAAGGTCGTATAGCGGGACTTTACCCAAGATATGACGCCAGTACATCGCAGGGCACACTCTTTGGCCAATTTACTCAGCAGGACAATTAAGCGAGACAACAGTTTGATTTTGGATGGTGAGAGGGAGCTAAATTTCCTATGGTAGAACCCTTGTTCGAATCCCATGCTAGAGAACCGAGCTTTTTTACCATGGGTATGGATCCATGAAAGAATTATGATTTCTAGTATGGATGTTCTAGGGTGGAATCATATAAATCGACTATGATTCTGGCAGGACTCAATTTCTTTGCTCTGTAATATACTATGAAGCACATGTCGGTGTGTAGTGTGTCGTTTGTGTGTGTTTGAAACATCTTAGACCAGCACATTATTGATTCTCTCATTCAAAGTTTTTGAGAATTTTTTTTCTTCTAAATTTGAACACAAGCTCCAGTGTTTGAAAATACATTGGGAGCCCAAATGTAACAAAAAAATCTTGCCATTGAATAAACTCTGTCAAACAAATTTAACGCATTCAAATGCAATTGTGAACGGCGCTCTTGCGGTTAGCACCAATTTATAGGTAGTCATTATTCCACACACTTGAAGCTGAAGAGACATCTGTCAGTCACTAAATCGCACGCCTGCATGAATGCGCAGATAAGGCCGCGCGTCGCTACTGTTTGGACAATCTGCAGTTCGCCGCTTGAGCAGAAAAGAGCAACAACGCCTGATCAAAGTGTCGGAAATGGTCCTTAGCCGACTCCCTTATCACGTCTTGCTCAAGAGCATCACCTCCCCCTCCGACACCACCACCAACGTCAGTCACCAAACGTAAAAGCCTCCCCTCCTCCATTCGCCCACAGCTCCCCCCCCCCAGTCTAAACCCCACCTCCTCGTCCAACCCAAAACATCCCGGGCGAACTGCGCTCAGGGGAAACGCAGATTCCCAAGGTGGGAGGAGCAGTATGCTGTAAATAAATAGCAGGCGGACAGGATCAGGCGTCCGCTCGTGATTTGGGATCCTCAGGCTGCTGTCCGTTTACACTGTCAATCACTCTCCGTCCACGAACGCGGCGTGAAGGTGTGCCTGTGTGCAAAGGAGTGTGTGTGTGTGAAGTCCACCTATGCCACTAGCACCTCCAAAGATTAATGGCTCCATGCCCATTTCAGTGATTTTCCCTCAAAAACACATTTCAAGCAGCCTGCTACCTTTTGTTAGTGCACGTCAGCTGTCACATATTGTTCCGTGAAGGTGACATGAAATGATGACGATTATGACTGCTTAAAAATGTATAATAGAATTCAGAATCTATTGTATCGGCTCATTTGTGTAATTAATATGAATATTTATCTTAGCAGCCCAAACAAAAAAGTACAGAATTATAAAACTCCATCCCAATTTGGTAGCATTTTGGAAGTCCTTCTCGTGTGTATTACATTAAATATTTGAAGCGAGAGCCAATGCACAGCATTTTCCCATAGCACGGAGGTAAGTGGGGTCAGACCCTTTCAGTCCCAACAACAGCCTAGAGGCTACCAGCCCCATAAGTAACCTCACCACCAACAAGCCTCTAGTGTCTGCTGCTCATTAGATCAGAATGGCCTCCGCTAACTCAGATCTGTGGGTCGCAGAGACAAATAAACAGGCATGGCTGGAGTGAGCGGCTTGGGAATTCTCTCATGAGGGATTAAGTAATGCCAGGAATCAACGAAGACACACACGGCGCTAGACCACAGCTTCTGTCTAGGGTCACCGTTATTTTCGCGTAGCGCACCTCTCCCCCGTGAGCGTTCTGCGTTCGCATTCGCACACCGCTGTCAAGCGAGCGTGGCCGCACTAATAAAGTGGCTCGGTTTGTTTCACGCGCCGTTAAAAAAATTCCTTTCTTTTAAACGCTTTGCGTTTGGATTTTATTGGACCGAATTTCCACTGTCTTCCGCATTAAAACAGGCGGCGGTTTTAAAAGAGAGAACACGTTTTATAATTTCTTGCAATAACGCCAGTGGTAAGATTTTAAAATATCAAACAGACACCTTTCACAGAGAGGCAAGTTTGCATTATTGCCAGAATGGGTAATACCTTTTCTCTTTTTACATCATCTGTATACTGACAAACAGGTACCGATCAACGGATGTCTTATTTATGATCAGGTGACGACCCAGTTGAAGACTACTAGTTTATATTCCTAGGGAGACTTGTATTACAGAGGGAATAGAAAAATAGAATGCAGTACAAAGGAAAAAAAAAGGAGAAATGTTGAAAGGGCAATTCCACAACATTGGTAATTAGCCTTTATAACGACCAAACAAACACTGAAATCCATGTGCAAATAAAAACAAACAATATTATCAGCAGTAGCAACGGTCATTATCAATCTCCTCCTGGATGAAGGTCTGCCCTCCAAGCCATTACGATTTCTCACGCCCCTGCGCCAGGTGACCAGGATCACGATGCCCACAGGATAGGCCGATTAGGAGCGGGGAGGCGCACCTACGTGATTCCCAAAGCTTTTCCCAGCCGTGAACACGACCAACCAGCTCCGAAACTCACGTGCCGGAGCACATCGCGCCTGATACCGTATGCAGTGACAAAGATCCCCCACATAGCCGTAATAGACTGTCGGGTCAAGTGGTGTTAGCGAGCACTTACAAAGGCCAGCGCAACACGGAGAGGAGGGATTGTGCGGCCAGCACAAACTCCGGGGCGCCTTTTGTCTCCAATAGTGGCCGTGTTTTTACACACCTCACCACGTACCCATTTTAAGCTGAGTCGACCTAGGGGAGGCTCGCAACCGGTTCGAAAAATTGCCAGTAACGTCTGCTGTGTGTGTGTGTGAATCGAATTCGGATGGCTGGGTTCGCAGAGCAGCCTCGCTAACCGGCACGCCACCGCTCCCCGGCAATAAACGCGCGCACTGCCTCGCTGCGCGCGTGTGGCACTGACCAGAAGGCACCCTCGGCCCGCCACTAAATGCGAGGTGTTAACTTTTGACCCGAGGCCCGCGGGAGAGCATAATGGGGTCGAGCCGCTCGCCTCTACGAGCGACAATAAAAGCATTTCCACGGTCGCGGCGCACCTAGTGGGAACCCAGCCACCTCGCGGCGGTGTGATTGATGGAGGTGGAGGCTCAGCCTAATGAGTTTACAAAGCAACTGGGATTCGCACTAATCAAGTCAGCGGCATGCATGCGAGCGCGGGCGTGAGAGAGGAGAGAGGGGAGGAGGAGGAGGAGACGCGCGTGGTGGGGACACGAGCGAGCGAGAGGTAGGAACGGAAAACGTAGGTGCCGGCAGGCAAATTTGCAAAACAGTTTAGTTTGAGTGTGTGTGATTGCGTGCGTGGGTGTTTGTGGGTGGCTCAGCGGGTAGTGCGCTGCTCTACAAGCCTGGCGACGCGAGGTCGAGTCTCGCTTGCGGCCAACGCCAGTGACAATTTTCAAAACCGGTCCTAGGCATGCCCTAGGTCGACTCAGCCTCAATTGAGTAACTTGTTGAGTGTGTAAACATTGCCACCAGGGAGACAAAGGCAGCCGGACGTGGTGCTGGCCACCCACCTCCTCATGTGCCGTGTCCGTCTTTATAGGTGCTCGCTAACGGCACTTGACCCTGCAAACTGCTGAGGCTATATGGGAGACCTTTGTCTTTGTTTGCACACACTCTCACGGAGCGCTGTCTCGATAAAGCATGCGGCACAACGGAGGCAAAGTCAAGTAAGGGCGTTGTGACCACGTTGTGACGACGTTGTGACCACATTGTGACCACGTTGTGACGACGGTTTAATCAAATGCGTTCTCTAATCAAAGCCGGGGAGAAATAGAGGAGAAATAATTGAAGGTGAGGGAATTGTACAGTAATTTGGCTTTCGATTTAATAAGTTGGCAATCAGCTGGGACTCATGCCACGATAAAATCTCACTGGTGTATGTGTGTGAGCCTATGCATGCGTGTGGAAGAGATAAATATAGACAAGTAATGAGACCTGGGAGTGAGATTTGAAAACAAAGGTTTGATCAGATGGGTGGAATGTGTTTACTAAACAACTGCCATTTGTATACATGCATCAGGTCACCTTAATGTGCAATGCGATGAGTACCGTGGTATAGGCAGAGATCAAAAGCGCAGGGAAATAAAAATATATCTTAGATGTCATTATTACATTGATCAAAAATACAGGAACTCGCATATAAATGAATGACAATAAAAAAATCAAAGAAAATATTGTTAGAAGCATTTCATGTTTTTTTTCATTTTCAGCTTTTTAATAAACCTGTAACTGACCCTGACTAAACAAGAAAAAGATTACACGAGAAAGCAACAAAATGAACACACACGAATTTTAATGGAGTGGCCAATTATCCGTGGCGAATGGCGGAGTGGCATCATTACGGGCAGGAGAGGACATGGCCATGCGGGCAGGTGAAGCACACGCCCCGGGGGCTCGACCGTCGCTTGCCCCGGGAGCTCCTGCTGCCATCGTCGCAAGACAGAGCTGTCACATGAGCGAGCGCATGGCCACCGCCGCACGGCGCACTCTCTCCCGCTCTCTCCCCCCTCTCTCTCCCGCTCTCGCACGCACGCTCGTGAACTGCACCGATTATTTATGAGGGTAATTCCCGTCTAAACAAGCACTTACCGCCCGACAGATCGTGGGTCGGCGCGTTCAGTCACCGCTCCTCTTGCTACAGCTCACTCCGGGCACGAGCTGGAGCCGCTGACAAACTTATTAGGTCGCTTTCCCGGTCGCTCTCGTGTTGATAAAATAGCGTTCGTGTCTCGCCGCTCACACACCCCCCCCTCCCCGTGTCCGCATCGCTGCAACCAAAGCCACGTCCCGCACTGCGTGTGATAATCTCGATTAGAGATGAATAACGAAGAATGATAATGGTTAAAAATGAGAAAAAAAACGTGGAAATTGCGACGTATTGTTGAATTTCATTTGGATATTAATCTTCATTACGGTATTTGTTTAGTAAATGAATTTACTGCGGGGGTTCTTCTCGCTTCATATTCCTAGGCTTAAAATAACACGCGCCTATTGCGAGCCCTGTCGAGCACGGCCCGTGGCTGCGTACTGTATTTGGCAATGCGCCGTGAAATGGCACAGGGTTCCGTTCGCATATGGTCCGCGCACATAATTGTAAACACGCTCATACCAATACAAAACACACACAAGATATCCGGTGGGAGGAACAGCACTGCCTGGGCCACTCTGGGGGGGGGGGCAGAGGATCTGAACTGAGACATATTGATCCCATTTAGACGCGGGGGTGCATAATTCTCTAATATGAAACAAGTGTAGCTACAACAATAAATCTCAGTCGTACAGCAATGGGTGGAGGAAAGGAGGACACGCAAGATTTTTTTGGCCGGGCCGAAACGGCGAAATCCCACTGCATGTGGGTTTTTTTTTTGTATTTTACTGCTGGATTTGGCTCCCAGAGAAAAAAAGAATATGAAAAAAAAACACACACACAACAAAAAATATATATCTCAAATTAAAGCTGCGTGTAGTGGTTGGAAAAAGACGGTAAAACAGTACGAGGAAAGAATGTGGGGAGGGGCATGGGAGGCAACGCTGAGGTGGGGGGGGGCACTGGCGGGGGGGGGGTTAGGATCTTGAGAACAACTGTTTCTGTGACACTCCAATCATTTATCTTAATAATAACAAAGTACCCTTGTCAGGGTTCTGCACGTTTGCGCTAAAATTATTGTGCACTGTAATGAAGTAAATTTATAATGGGCAATCCGAGCCAAAAAGACAAAGCCGTTGTAATAATACCAGAATTCACAGCGAAAGCTTACACTTTTTTTTACAGCGCCAAGTGCTGAAAAACGCAAACGTGCCAAAAAAGCAAATTGTTATGTGTCCTTTGAAAAATAATGTTTTAATGTGTGTACATGTGTGTGTTTTGTGTACCAGGTCACGGCTCTATGGAAACAGGCAGGCAGTGGACCTTGAATTTAGCAGGGGGGGTGGATTCGGGAAATGATGTTTAAAAAAAATAGCAATTTTATATATATATACACACACCCCAATAATAAAATAACGCGGGTTAATTTGGCCATTTGGGTAAATGGCAGGCGGAGCTGAGTCCACGGATTTGGTTGGGGAGCAGGAGTGCTGGGGGGGGGGTGTAATTATGAGAGGGGAGCAGGTGGCGCTGGGCCCGAGAAGTGGCCAATCTAACGAACGACCGCCGAGCCCAACTGTGGCCCTCTCCGAGCGCGGGGTGGCGCATTGTAAACCAACACCGCGACCCCTCCGATCACCGTGGCTCTGCTGGAGCCAACATTGCCCAACCGATGAATGTAGCAATGCGCTCGGACAACCCGCACGCTCGTACACCAAGGCTAGACAACCCGCACGATCGTACACCAAGGCTAGACAACCCGCACGCTCGTACACCACGGCTAGACAACCCGCACGCTCGTACACCAAGGCTAGACAACCCGCACGCTCGTACACCAAGGCTAGACAACCCGCACGCTCGTACACCAAGGGTGCACAAAGTGCTTCGTGCCACCGATGCCCAGCTAAAGATCACCCGTATAACTTTAAACTGACTCTCGGGTCAAACGGTGTTAGCAAGCGCCTGTAAAGGCCAGCACGGGACACGCGGAAGTGGGTGGTCAGCACCACGTCCGGCCACATTCGTCTCCCTAACAGTGAGGTTTACACAGCACATTAGGCACTCATTTGAGGCTGAATCGACTTAGGGGAGGTCCAAGACCGGTTTCAATATTGGCCACTGTTATTGGTCCAGAGTAGGAATAGAACTTGAGTTGCCCGGTTAGCAGCACATTGTGCTAACCATTACACACCGCTCCCCACACAAAGACAAAGATCCCACGTATGGTCCTAACAGACTGTAGGGTCGTGCCATTAGCCAGAAATTATGAAGGCCAACACAGCACACGAGGAGGTGAGGGGCCAGCACGATCCTCAGCCGCCTATATCTCTCTAGCGGCAATGTTTACACACCACAGCAGATGCTCATTTGAGGCTGAATCAACCTTGAGAAGACCTAGACCGGTTCATAAAATCGTCACTGGTGTTGGCCATGAGTTGGAATCGAACTCGGGTCGCCAGGCTTGTAACCACTCTGCCACCGCTCCTCACACTAGTACCAAGGCACCTCCACATACAGCAAGCGATGTGGCTCTGGAGTGTGAAGACCATGCAGCTCTATCACGGCATCCAGGCTGCAGGAGCCCATGCACGAAACAGCAAAGAGCAGGAAGCAGGACAGGGGGCCCCCTTTCATTGCTGGCACAAGAGCACATTCCAACCACACTACAGCACAGCCCATGAGCACAGAGGCATCTCCATATACACCGCACCATCACCAAAGATCCTGTATATACACCGCACCATCACCACACATTTGATAAATACACTGCACCAACACCAAACATTCTCTAAATATACCACACTCTCACCAAACATTTTCTAAATAAACCGCACCATCACCAAACATTTCAGAAACACACCACACCACCACCAAACCATCCACATATTTCCAGTCACACGGCCAGCTTGAGCAGTAATGCGCGATCTTGCCGCATGAGCAACATTCATTAAGGATTTGGCTGAACTTCCCAAAGCAGAGGCCTCCTATAAAACCCATTGGAATGGATATTTTTTACAATTTTAATAAGAAAGGGGTGCAGCAGTCGGTGAGATTTTTCGTTTACATAAACTAAATAACACAATTCCATTACAACATATTTTTAGGTAATATTGTTTTCATACATACGGTATATTTACATTAGAAATGACAACTATTGCTAAGTGTTTTTTATGCTTGCATTAGCCTGATACATCGCCTATCGAGATGCGTGTAATTTCACACTGGATTTCAAAAGAACCATTAAACAGGGCAATTCTTTATTTCTTTTTAAATAACTACATTCGGCAAAGGAGAGACCCCTTAATAATTGATACCGTGTATGTAAATTAAATAATACATTGCACCATTGTTTTGCTGTAAATGTTTAAAACATAGCTTTATGTGATTTAATCTAATTGATTTTAAATAAATGAAATCTCCTTTCCAAGGAAAACGATTTCATTTAATTTTATTCCTCCGCGATGATCGCATTCCCCTACATAAAAACGCTGCCCCCTTCAAGCCTATATTACGCATATTTAATGCACAACGTGCTTCAGCCACAGAAATACATTACCTCTTCCATTCTTCTTATCATTCCACGTTTAAAATTATAGAACCAGATGCCCCCCCCCTCCTACACTGTTAAAGCAAACGGAAGTTCTGCCAAATTTTCCACGACTTCTTCCCCCCACCACCACCATCCCTCCACCCCTTCTTCCACGTGCTACTAAAAAGGAAGCCCTCCTGTCTGCCGAGCGTCTGATGCTCTCTGTAAATCACCAAATGAATCAATAGCCTCTGCCTGCCGTCAAGAGAGAGAGAAAAAACATCCGTTTAAGGGTTCTCACGCCGCAGGAGGCAGCGGGGATGTCAAAAGAAGGCAGAAATGCTTGTTCAAGCGGAGCAGAACTTTAAAAAAAATGAAGGGACGTAGAGAGATGACGTGATGAAAAAAAAAGGTCATGCGGGCGAAATACGAAGATCAAAAGAAATAAAGTAATGAACCGAGGAATTCTGAATATCACAGTCATGGGGTTCAGTGTCGGTGGCCCCTCCATGGAGATTAAATCAAAATGACCCTGGCTGATGTGATGTAGGATTGTATGGTTCGACGTGTGAGCATTGCTCAGAAGAGACGCCGTTTCGGAATAGCCATGCCGATCGTTCTCCTCCTCCGTTGCGATGTATCATCCCCCACGTAAGAGGCATCAGGCTACTGGCTTCGTCAGTCCAGATGTGGCTTCATCAATCAGAAGCCTGCTGATGCTTCCAACGGCGAGCGGCGAAAGGTCACGAAAGAGAGAAAAAGCAGGAGGAACGCTCGTCGCGGATATCCTGGAACAGTAGCTCTGTCTCGAGAAATTTCCAATGCCCATTACCCTAAATCTAACGGGGGGGGGGGGGGGGGGAATTAAACCATACAATTTTTAACCGATGCAGTCAAGACACATCGCCATCTCTCGTTCTCGCACGCGGAGCCAAGCGGTGCCAGACCCGGTGCGTCGGACCGCATCGGAGCGCAGATTTCACAGCCATAGAGTGAAGCGCGGCCTCCACTGTACGCGTGCCATGTGTCGCAGGTCCTACCGTGCTATCGTGTGCCACTGAAACCCAATCCCTTACTATCGGCGCTGGATGAGAACCAATCAAGTTCGGCGTGCGTGCGTGAGAGATCGCGTCATCCGTCCAACCGTTGAGTTAAACCCCCCCCTCCCTTCCTCCCCTCGCACGCTGGCCACCTTCCTTCTCGGCCGAACTACAATCCACCTATTCAACACCGACCCCACACACCCTCCCCTGTACCCAGGAGACAGGGAAGAAAAAAGAAAGTTGGTTAGTGGGGGGTAAAAACTCAAGATTAATTTCCAAGGCTCGGTGAAAAATCGCTTCCTAGCAGACGCTTTCGGTCACGCTCCAATTGCGAGCCTTAAGGAGATACTTTATATAGTGGGCACATGGATTTTTTTTCATCTTTTAGGGAGCGCCAGACACTGTGGCCCACCAACCCCTGCACAGAGATATCACCAGGGACCAATCACAGCGCTTGTTGTTTTTCCGTTTACTGCTTTATTTATGGTGCCTCTCCTGACCTCACAGACTATTTTCTCGAGTTAAGGGGGAAAAAAACACGACGTGACAATCATATTTTCTCTCTATTTTCTCAAAGCTGAGATAATATTGTAATGATGGGAAAACGATTGTCAAAAAGTTGAACATATATATTTAAAACAATTCTACTTGTAAATCAGGATCTAAAGTAGGTCTTTTTTCCAGTAAACCATGCACTCCTTCCTCGCTTTTTCCTTACGGATGAAAAAATGCAAAGATTTCCGCTCGAATACGAGCGTATTTCCACCCAAGAGCGAAACAACATATTCGAACCAAAAACCGCTCGACAAGAGCTCTCGGCAGTGCAGCTCTATACTTCATACCGGACAACTCTGCAAAGCGTCCAGTCAATTCTAACTGACAGCGCCGAGGCAGGCAGCGCTCTGCTACAGCGCATGCAGTATCCCTTTAGCCCGGAAATGAGTTTAGCATGTGGTGAGGTGCGGTGTAGGTGGCACCGCTTGACATGGACATCAATCAACACTGGTGCGCGTGCACGTGTGAGTGTGTGTGCGCGCGCGCGTCAGCAGTCAAGGATCGAGGAGAGCAGGACACGGCGGGTGGTGACCGTTTAACCATCCCCTGCCGAGACTCCCGTCACAAGGAATCTTTTGTTACCCTTTGTAAGTCCTGATTTTCCAATTAGGAATCGTTCATTCTTAATTAGACGATTTCGGATACCGCTCGCCAAGCCAGAGATGGTGAAAGCGCTGTCGCACAAGTGTCGCAAAGTGGCTACAGTCTCCTACGTGTGTGTGTCTCGAGCGACAGGGGTGCAGCTCGGGCAATCGGGGCAGAGAACACACTTGGCAAAAAGGGACACGAGGGCCGTGCACGAAACAGTAACATTATATTCACGGAGATTTCATCTCGAGCGCTCTTATTCGCTCCGTCTCTCGAAAAATCTGCAGACGCTTTCACGTGAAAATACTTGCAGCGGACCAAGCGAATCCTGCTGCGAGCATTGCCGCCCAATGTTTTGCAAAATCGCGTATGCATCCTTACCCCAGCTTTCGGGTATTTTATAGCTTGGAGTAAGATTATTTTACCTTTGTCACAACGTATCCGCCAGTGTATTTAACTATTAGCACAAATGGGATCATTTTAACCTGGAAGAATAAGCTATTCCTGACTTCAGGAGTCATCAACACAAACAGTTTAGAATAAACGAATGCTGTATTACAGAAGGTCCGGGGTTCGAATCTCGGCTCGGGTGCCTTTCTGTGTGGAGTATTGCATGTTCTCCTCGTGTCCGCGTGGCTTTTCGCCGGGCACTCCGGTTTCCTCCCACGTCCAAAAAACATGCCGCTGCAGCTTAATTGGCTTGCAGACTAAATTGCCCGCAGTGCCCGATGATGGATTGGCGTCCCATCGTGGGTATGTCCCTGCCTTACGCCCTGTGTCTGCCGGGATAGGCTCCGGCTCACCGCGACCCTGTACAGGACTAAGCGGTTTCTGACAATGAGATGAGATGACTGCTATATTACTTTACACAGGCACAGATCCACATCTCCGTATCGTGTGTTCTAAGCAACATGAAGTGAAAGTCAACACAATTGTGAGTTTAAACAGAGCGCTCGTGCATACACGAAACAAAGACAAAGACCCCCCGTATAGTATTAACAGACTGACGGGGCAAGTGCTTTCGCGAGCACCTTCGAAGGCCCGCACGGCACCACGCCCGGCAGCCTTTGTTTCCCTAGTGGCGATGTTTACACATTGCAGCAAGCACGCTTTTACGGCTAAATCGACCTGAGAGAGGCACAGAACCGATTTAGAAAATTGTCACGGGTGTTGGTGGCCGTGAGCGGGAGTCTGACATGGGTGACCATGTGCATAGCACACCGCGCTCATCACTGCGCCACTGCTTCCCAAACACGCGCTCAGGGAGTCAGTTTGTATCTCAGATGCAAGGAACCGTTCAGCTGTGTATCTCTTTTCAACAGTTGTCCAGCGGGGAGGGGTAAGCACGTTAGTAGATGACTTGGGCTATACCCGGGAGGAGACACCAACCCATCGCTGGGCTGTTAACGAACCCAGACGTTATATTTGACTGTCAAAAGAAACTGCAGCACCCGCGAGAAAACCCACGCGGACACGGTGACAGCGTGCAAACTCGACAAATACAGGCCGCACTCGCAGCCGGGAATCGAACCCGAGGGTCCTTCCTGAATGCGAGGCGGCAGCGCCCCTGCTCGCCGCCGCGCCACCGTAACGCCACTACTCGCTGCTTCGCCGCTCAAGTGAAAGACAGCAGCCACGCGGCAGCTGTGAGCAGCTCCCCCGAGCAAGAGCCGGGGGCTTTTGCGATGGGCCACACACTCACGCCAATTCAACTTCACCCGACTGAAGGAGCCGCTATTGTCTAAAGGGTGTTGTCGCTAACGCCATTCCGTATCCCTCCCCTCCAGGCATGGCACGGGCGAGGGAGAGAGGGTGATGGTGGGTTGGGGGCGGGTGATGAGGCTGGAATCGTGGACCCTTGGAATTGATACTGAGCTGTACTCACACCCTAACACGCCCCCCCCAACTCCCCACCACGGCCCCTGGCTACAAAATCCAGGCTTATTGTATGACCATCACCATCTGTGAATTCTGACATCACTGCGTGCTCCCAGCTGGACTGCAGCAATAGAGGATTTTTTAAAGGAACAGCATCTGCTATTAGGACTGGCCGCGTTCACAATGATGAAAACACACGAGGCATTTTTCATCATAGGCCAATGGCGTGTTTGAAAATAATTGCTCCTAACCTTCATCTTCTTCGTAATCGTGTGGAGGAGTGCATCGAGCTATGTGTCGGTGCAATTATAACAGAGGGGGTCCACTCAGTGATTGAACGCAACGAAAGAGCCTAACACACACACACACACGTGCAATGCGTGATAACTGCTATGGGGTAAATTCTGGTCGGTCCGGCGACGTGTGTGTGAAGGTCTGTGTCCAGTGATCACTACGGGGGAGCCTCCGTTTGTGTCGAGTGAGGAGCGCCCCCGGGGACCGGGGGAGGGGGGGGTATGAGGAGGGGGGTCGTATCGCCAGTGCCGAATGTCTCTTCTGTACAGTGCACCAGATATACCGCGCACTAATCACCGTTTGCGCGGACGCTAAACTTATTTTGCTCTCACGGCACAGTAACGATTGCCAGCGGTGGTTTAATAACGATAACGCGAATAGTAGTCATAAAACAACAAAAAAAGCCATTGCCTTCCAACAGCGACCTCACAATCAAACGCCGTGCGATACATAACACCTGACACAGTCGGGTGACCGGCATAATCACGCGTGAACATCGCTTAATATCGACAACGCGTACAGCACACGTGCGCGGCGCCGCGCACAGCAGAGCCGGCCCTGCTGCGCGCCACGCGGACCCCGTGATTTTTAAATTACACACCTCGCTGTCTCAGCGACGAGTGGCGAGACGGCTGTCTGCGAACTGCTCCAGATAAACTGGCAATTATCCCGTTCCTAATTGCGGGCAACCCTGGGCCGAGCAGAGGGAGTCAACAAGGGGGACGGCACGCAACGGCGAGCCCTGGGGTTTATTGGGGCAGCCAGGGGTGGGCAACCGGGGGGGAGGGTCTTGGTGGGACGGAGGGGGGGGTCGGGACTGGATGAGAGGTTCACGGGGCCAAGGAGGACAAGCCCTCACCACCACCCCTACCCCCGATTGTCTGGATGGGTAAAGGGGGACACAGCAGGCTGCGACCTGCGGGGCAGTGAGGACACGGGTGGTGGCTGCGAGCCGCTTACCTGTCTATAATCACCGGGTCTGACGGCGTCTCGTTTCGGTTTCCGCAGCTTTTCTTGTCGCAGCAGCGGCTGGTGGTGGAGCGACAGAGAGAGAGAGAGACAGAAGGGTACGGGGGAGACCTCGTGAGACATCGCGGCGAAGCTGGCGGCGAGTGCGGTGTGATGGAGCCGATTCCGTTCGATTCACACCCGGCGTGAGACAATGCGGGGAGAGCGGAGCAGGTGACCCGGGGAGCGGAGACCAAGGGCGGCGCGCACGTGGGGCGAGGCAGCGGCGTGCGGGGCAGCACTGACCCCGCGTAATGCTCACGTTATTCACGCTCGCCTCGCGAATCTCCTTCCTGGCCAGCTAGCTTCGTATCGCCTTTTGTTTTGTAGCTGCTGCTGT
>JAZEWT010000017.1:128717-142120 GCA_036362905.1 Mordacia mordax | reverse complement strand
TACCGACTCGCCCGCACTGGGACCTTCTCTAGAAAAAAAACGGGCGCCACTTGCGGTTTGGAACGTTGTCGTTGGCGTTAAGTTTGGTGAAAAAGCATTCGAAGTGTGTGTGTGTGTGTGCGCGAGTCGTGAGTCGGGTCGGACACGACTCAAAACAGATGTCCAACGCGCAAGCGGCTGCACGGACCGGCGAGCAAAGCAGTCGGTGACTTGGAGAGTCAGAGAGCGAGAAGGGAAAGTTGGGCTGCACGAGCAGCAAGCAGGGAGCTGCGCTGCGAGGCTGTCTCTCCCGGCGAGGCGAGGCGGCTCCACGCGGCCCCTCTGGTATTTCCGGTGCCAACAAACGGGCGTTTTCAGCAGCCACGTTTCACGCGTCTCAGGCCTCCTCGGACGCCACTTCCAAACCCCGGTGTCAAAAGGCCTCCTGACCCGCCCCAACTTCACCCCTCCCCTGCCCCCCCTCCTTCTAACCGCTCCCCCCCCCCGTAACTTCCCGCTGTATTTATTTATACAAAGACCGAGGTATAGAGAAACCTCATTCCCGGGTAATGCGCTAGAAAGGGGGCCACTGTTTGGCAGCAGCCATCGTGAGCAGGAGGCACACGTGCTCAGGACTTTGCGATGGTGAGGCCTGTGGCTATCAAGCCAAGCATCTCGAGCGCTGTGGGATAATGATAGTCAAACTGTAAATGTGCCGCAGTGATTTGTAGCCAATTGTTCGACCATAATGGGAGCTTTTTTTCATTGCTTTGAAACAAGCCAGAGCCCACCCTCTCACTCACATGTGGGCACGTGGCGACACTTCTTTTCGCTGATGCTCCGCTGTAGGATCTAACGTGTTTACATCGCATTCCATCACCACACAATCAAGACAACAGCAGCCAACGTGCCCGAATAACGCGCGACGCGTGCGTTCAAAGGTGGAACGGCAGTGCGCTCTCTGCATTGGCGAACAATAACATTAATACGAGGCGGCTTCGCAATGAGAATGTGGTGGTGGACATGAATTAATGGATCGCCGCTTTGCTTTATTGTTATTATATTCTCGTGTAACTAAATACTCCGAGGGATTTGCTGCATGCCAATCGGAGCGCTCGCTTTGAAGTGTCAATGCCACCCCCCTCCCCCCCACGGCAGCCCGGACTACGGGAGTTGTCATCGCGATACGAGTGAGCGAATGGACACCAGCAGCAGCACCCCCATCACGATCACGTACCTGCACATGATCTCGTGCGTGAGCAGTACCCTGCACATTTCCGGGTTCTTGTCTTGCCCTTCATAAACAATGGCCTGCGCGCACAGAGACACACCACCATCAAGCATCACCCGACAGCGTCACCATTACACACTCGAACACATTAACGCACTTGGTTTTACAATCGCATACCAACGCGCGGGACAATTGAAGCCATAAGCGCGCGTTATTGACATGGCTTCGTGCGCACAGCGGCGAGTGTTTGCTTTGGAGAGCGCAGAGCTAAGTTCAAATCGGCAGAACCGCTGTGGCGGCGAGCGTGGCTTTTGGGTGGGGGCAGGACTCAGCTACGCGCGTCGACGCTTGCGGTTTGTTCGAGCGCAGCAGTGATACAGAAGGACGACATGCCTGGCAGTTAAACGTCTTGAATTAATGCCTAAATATTGCAATATGCTGTGGCCGCGGGAAAGGCGCGCACGCACAATGCGTGTGTTAACTGCCTCTTTAAAATCATGCCCGGAGAAATACCAAACGTGTCCCCAGTTTTTAGCCCCCCACCCCCAATCCCCACCGCTCGCAACTCCGCTCCACTGCTTCACCCAAAACCTCCTCCTCCTCCTCCCTTCACTATGGCCGACCAACCCGTAACGGTTAATGTGAAAAAGGGTGTTCTGCATCACGACCCCACATGTAAATTCCACTTATTAAAATATTTCTGTGTTAATTAATGGTGTTCCACGCTGGTGCGCCACGCACTCCGGCAGGACGAAAGCGAGGGAGAGGGAGCAGGAGACGCATTGTAAATGCAAATGCCATCCATCCCTCTCCCGTGCGAACGCCCTCGCCGCTGCCACCTTACCTCCGAGGCAATGTTTTGGGAGAGAAAAAACAGAATCGTTCACTCAGCGAGTTTGTATTTAAACTGGAAGGAAGCGTTGAGCTATGTAGCTATTCCTAACAGTTGTCTAGCGAGGAGGGGATAACCGGGGTGACGACATCTCAGGGCACCGAGGGCAATTTAGTCAGCGGGACGATTAACCTAGGCAGCGTGTATTTGAACTGTGGGAGGGAACCGAAGTACCCCTGCAAAAATCAACACGGACACGGGGAGAAAACATCCAAACTCCACACAGAAAGGCAGCCCAGAGCCGGGAATCAAACCCGGAACCTTCTTGCTGTGAGGCATCATGACATAGTCATTGTGTCACGCCATATCGGTTTTCTGTTGACTCATCCAAATGTGCGGATCTTGTTCAGAGCGATGCCTCATTTTCCGTGTGTTTGCTGGGGAGCGATGCATTAATCCCTGGGCAATGGTAGTCATCTCTCTCCCCAATAGCCCACCCGCCGCCCGGCTTGCAGCGTAGGCTTCGCTCGCCAATCAGAACGCTTTCCTTCTCCTTTTATCATAATTATTAATTATTATTTAGCGGACTCACATCACCGCACACACACACACAGTGTGTTGTGGGATAGATGCATTGAGTGACACCGAACTGCACGTGAGTGCAACTCTGGGTCACGATATCTCCTCCCGGAGATGTCTCTTCTCCTCGGGATAACGATGTTAGCTGAGGGTGCGCGCCGGTGTCGTTCAGTTTATCTCCGCATATCTCTCTCGCTCAGAGATTCTGCGCTGCAGATCCTACACATGCTCGTGTCCTGTGGTTACGGTGGATCATGAGTGAGCGCATTTGTAGAGGAGTGAAGGAGGTCGAGTCATCATACATGGAACACCACCGCCTCGAGAGTTGACGTCGCTTGTCACCGCTCCATGTATGAGAATTGCTATTCAGAGGTGGTCTTTCAGGATGACCGCGTCGAGTGTTCCTCCTCTATCCTTCGCGACGTTTCGCTACCTACGTTGGAGGCCATCATTAGACTTCTGGAGATGTTTCTGATAATGTCTCCAAGGTGGGGGGGGGGAGCGAAACATCGCCAAGGAGAGAAGAGGAACGCTCGATACGGCTATCCCGAAAGAGCAGCTCTTAAGAGTATTACCACGACCACTTTCATCATCATCATCATCATTCCCACTACCATCGCAACCCCCAGAATGTCCACACGCAGCACCATCACCACAACCAACTCATCGTCCATCGCAAAAAGGATCAGCACTGAGATCATTACCACAACAGCCACCACCAACATCACCACCACCATCACCACAACCAACTCATCGTCCATCGCAAAAAGGATCAGCACTGAGATCATTACCACAACAGCCACCACCAACATCACCACCACCATCACCAAGACCGTCAGCACCATCCTCACAAGCACTCAGCCTGCAGCTGTCGCCGACGCAAGCATCGCTACCACTCTCGCCACCACCTCCACCGTGACTGCTTCAAGCACGCAGACATCCTCCCTGAGCCACCCAAGATTGCCAGGGGCCACTCAAGCGAGGCCGTTACCTGCACTACGCGCAGTTAGCGCAAGCGATCTCGCCGCGTGACCGGAAGTAATCCTTTGCATGCCTCCCCGGGCGATCGTGCGGCCAGTTTAGCGTCGAGACGGAGAACTGGACGCAAGCGGTGTGCACGGAACCCCGGCGGACCGCGCTCCGGGTCAATGTCGCATCGATTTCACATCGCCCTTGATTGTTTACACGCGCTGCCAGGACATATGTATCGCGTGTGCAGGACCACGACAAGTTGGACGTTCAGAATGTGCTCTCCATAGCTGCTCCTTAGCGGTAGCCGTGTCTCTTTTCCCACGTTTTACTCCACTCTCACGTTGGAGGCATCGACAGGAGTTTCTCCAAGGCGGGAGACGAAACATCGCGAAGGCGTGGCCACCAACGCTCGACACGGCTATCCCGAAAGAACAGCCGTGGAGAGCAATTCTCATATCACCGAGCCGTGACAGCACCTACGTGCGCACAATGTGCACGCTGTTGCGTATACCAGTAACATCCACGTCCAGTGTATTTGGTTTCATTAACCAGTGAGCCAAATGCACGTAGAACTTTTCTAGCCTCTTCCAATACAGAGAACATTACGTGTGCAAGGACTGCCATCAGCAGCACACGTAGTTAATCCACTGCGTGGCGAAGGGCTGATAATGGCTCTTTTAAGAGCTGCTCTTTCGGGATAGCATCGGCGAGTGACCTCTCGCGAGAGAGCCGCTCTCCGGAGCGATGCTCGCACATCGAGCTGTGAAGAGAGAAAAAAAAGCCCGACATCGATCGGTGCGATAAGAGACTCCGCGAGTCGCCGCCCTCGCTCACGATGTCGCGATGTTCGAGCGACGATGACAGCAAGGAATGGAAGGCGTCAGGGAGGAGGCCGACCAGCACCCAAGGAGATGGAGCAAGTCATAGATAAATAATAATAATATCGCCCTGGATAAAGCGCGTCTGCTAAATGATAATGAATAATTATTATTTGAAATTGTACGGAACAGACTGTTGGGGCAGGTGCTGTTCGAGAGCAGCGATGAAGGCCGCCACGGCACACGAGGGGGTTGCGGTAGCCAACGCCATGCCCGGTCACCTTTGTCTCTCCAATGCTGATGTTGTTCACATCGCCCCAGGTACTCATTTAAGGCTGAGTCAATCTAGGGGAAGCCCAGAACAATTCCTGACACCAAGTTACCATCAATTAAGTTAGCTCTAGTTCGATATTTAACTAGGATAGCCGTGTTCGTAAACACACACACACACACACGTGTACACGCATTCACACCCATACAAGCAATCGTTAATAATAATTACACTTCTAGAGCCCTTTTCACCCGAAGGCCACATAGCGCTGCGCAGAGCTGCGGAGAGATCGGCGTGTGAGCAACAACAATGACTCGTTCACAACACTCTAATGATACGCCTGCAGGTAAATCGAGTGTTGGGGCAAGTGCTGTTAGCAAGCGCATGTCACGGCCGGCACTGCGTGTGAACGGGTTGGTGTGGACACCACCACTCTCATCCGCCTTTGTTTCTCTATTGCTAACGCTCACACATCGCACCAGGTACACTTTTCAGGCTGAATCGACCTAGGGAAGGGCCAGGACAGGTTCAGCTATTTACCACTGTTATTGTGCGATCGGTGTTGAACTCATGAATGTAATTAGTACGTTTGTAGCCCAGCTACGCTAATCACAGGGCCACCGCTCGCATTATAAAATATTAAATAAAGAAGAAAAAAGAGATCCTCGTATATACTCAACAGACTCTTGGTGCAAGTAATGTTCGCGAACACCTATGAAGGCCGGCACGGCACACGAAGGCAGTGGTGCGGTCAGCACCACACCGGGGAGCCTTTATCTCAACAGTGGCGAAGTTTACACATCACAGCAGACACTCATTTAAGGCTGAGTCGACTGGGGGGAGGTCCAGCAGCGGTCCGATAATCGTCACTGGCCTTGACGGTAAGCGAGAATCGAACTCGAGCCGCCGGGATTTGTAGCTTAGTGCGCTTACCGTTGCGCCACCGCTGCCCACACGACTACCATCATCCCCACCAGCACCATTACAACTATCACGGTCATTTAAAAAGACGAAGGCTCTCCATATAGCCTTGGTAAGTCTGTACGGTCAAGTGCTGTTAACGAGTAGCGCCTTTAAAGGCCAGCGCGGCACACGAAGGGATGGGTAGCAAACACCACGCCTGATTGAATTTGTCTCCATAGTGGCGATGTTTTACACACCGCACCAGGTACTACTCATTTGAGACTGAGTCGATGTTGATGAGGCTCAAGACCTGGTCGGAAAATCGTCACCGGTGTTTTCCGTGTGCAGGAATCGAACTCAGGTGGCCGGGTTCGTAGCTCAGCGCGCTAACCGCTACGCCACCGCTCGCGTCGCGAAGGAGAGAGAGAGAGAGAGGAGGAGGAGCGCTCGCCGCTGCTATCCCGAAAGAACAGCTTGGGTAAGCAAACTCATCATGCATCGAGCCGTGAAAACCTACATCGGTAGGGCTTCAAATATTTGCCATCGTTATTGGAAATCGCAGGCGGTTTGATCGGCGCGCTCCGCGGCGCAGCGCGCGCTAACCGCTGCGCCACCGCTCCGCCACCAATCACTGATACACCTCCTGCACCCCACCACCCCCGACGCACGCATTCAAATCGAACAAAGGGTTTAATCACACGCGGCCTTGTGATTGAGTAATCGACGGCAACACACGTCGTGACTACGGACCCCGCCGCGAACGCGTGCGAACATCGCCCCGGAGCAAAATCCACCGTGAAACGTCATGTCACGCTTTCGCGCTGTTTACAAAGAGGATTTATCTGCATAAAGAGGAGACCCCGCGCCCGTGCCAGCGTGCAGGAGGCGAGCGAGTGCACTCTACCGTTTGGCGCTCACCTGTTTGTTCATGGAGTCGATGAGTCGCACGTACAAATCTTGCTCCGTCCGCACACCTGTACGGGCGAATAACAAAAGTGGATTTTCTTTAAAGTCATGGCAATGCGCCAGCATCGTTTCTCGTCTGTGTTTGCCCCCTCGCACGCGCGGGTTTCACCACGCTCGCTCCGGTTTTCACCCCATGAGTAAACACTTATGAATTGGTTAATAACGCCTTAATATGTGAGGAGAGGAGAGCTTGGACAGTTGTTGGCGCCGGCTCACTGCATGGCTGCCTTCCCCACCCTCCTTGTTTGTGATTCGTACGCACGTCTCTGATTAGTTCTCTCTGTACGAGAGTAAGCGAATAAATGCTTGGCGGCGCGTTAAAAGTTGAAACTTTTGCGAGCATTATACTAGCCTGACGGGCCCACAATTGTAAATGGTACGATATGGACATAATCTTGGCTATTATCGACACATGTAAAGACACGTCTAATATGATACGAATGGAATGTGTGAGCGTGTGTAAATCACAATATTCTGCGCTTAAATATGAAACCGGCGCATTCCTTACCATTACTGTACAACAGCTGTAGCCGGTAATGAATTCCATTGTTTGTCTTTTCATTGTTGGGTTCCTTTGGCAGTAAATAAGAGATAAGAAAGTGAGAATAGCATTCATCAACAAACGTGCACACAACTTGAAATAACTCGATGTTCCAAAACAACAAGGATTATTAATTTATAAGCGGCGGTTATGCGAGTTTAAGGTTGCATTTTATTTAGGTCACATGTTAAGCCGAAAGTTTAAACGAAGGTTCATGCTTCATTTTCCATAATAACAGCGTCCGACACTGACGAAATATTTACGGACATTAATCTGATGAATGTATTGCTAAATGTTAGGGAATTACCATTACTCTTCATCAAATCGTAAGCACATTCGTACGCCTTTAACTTAAAAGCAGTATGTGAAAATAAGCCACATGTAGCCGCATATCGGTATAGCGTGAAGCTTTGTGAAATTATCATTTCAAGCAATGCACGTAGATGTTTGCAAATTTCCTTTGTCAACACCAAATACTGGCTGTGCAAAATTTAATCTATACGTATACACATATACACGTACACGAGGCCCGAACCGATGAGCTAATGTTTTCTAAACCGATATATCTACGTAGTTTATATATTAAGTGGCCGCATGCATTCATAACAAACCTGTAATTTCATATTTTTCGACAAAAAAACAGTGATCAAGTTATTTCCAATGTAGTTTGTGTTTTTCTTTTATTGCGAATGTCCAACAGAACCTTGCCGCATTGACCGCGTGCAGTACGCTCACAGCATCGTTTCGGAATTGTATTTGAGCTTTCAGCGATCCAGAAAACAACGTGTCCACATCGCGCGCACACCACATCAAGTTTAGGCTACCTCTCTTACAGTGGCTTGCTCCAGTGTTATCCCGGAATAAATTCGGCGTGCTACGAATTCGATCCCGAATACTGTTTAGATCTCTATATATACTGTTTTACAAACGTGCTTTTGCATCGAACATTTCCGCACACAGCACACCGTATTCACTACGTGGTTCCAGCTACTAGCCACGTTCCTATTCTAGCCTAGCGTCAAAACGCATACACGTGATAAATAAGCTCCGGTAAATAACTACGTGTATATATATAGGTCAACGTTCCAAACTCACGGTTAATGGATTAGCGAGACCAATACTAAGCGCTTGAACTCCTTGAGAACAACAGTTAACGCACGTGTTCCGTCTCTCCGCGACGTTTCGCCTCCCACGTTTAGAGACATCATGAGGCTGTCAAAAAAGCCCCGATGATGGCTCGAACGTGGGGGGCGAAACGTTTCGAAAGAGAGACAGAAAGAACAGCGACACGGCTATCACGAAAGCACCGCTATAGAGAAGAATTCTCATACATCGAGCCGTGACAAATATAAATCAGCACGGTCACCACCAGAGCAGCTGCATCAGAGAAACAGGCAGGGCCACCAAAGTGTGGTACCACTGTGGGTTCCCGCGTGAAAGGGCCTGAACTTCTCGGGGTGCGGAGTGTGAAGTCGCCAACGGCCTCACCCGATCTTTCTCGACGAAGTCCACGAACGCGGTGCGCTCTATCTCCACGGGCTGGCCCTGGCGGTCGTACAGCGCCAAGACGAAGTGAAAGAAGTTGGACTTGCGTAGATTGGACGGCGGCTGCTTCTCGAAGTGCGCCCGCGCTAGCGCGATGCCGCTGCGCGCGGAAACACCGGTGGCACGGGACACCCAAGCGGCGGGTGGTGGCGCGGGTGGTTGGAGGTGGTGGTGGTGGTGGTGGAGAGAGAGGGGATAAGGTGGAGGAGGGAAAAGCAAGCGCGTGAGCGTGGAAGATGCACTTCTCGCGAGGCCCCAACGCCTTATCAAACTTAATTAGACGCCTCGGGGTGAACGCATCAGCACCGACTCCACGAGCAGAGCAACCGGCACACGTAAATAAATACGTGTAGCTACTTTTTCTCTTGCCTGCCTCTCATTGCCCAGTGGCACCACCAGAACATAGCCCCCCTTTCTCCTTTTGCAGTGGCACATCAAACGCACCCGCAGGCTTTAACAAAAGTCCAGCTACTCATTTATTCAGCTAGGTTTTTGTGTACGTGTGAGCGAGGTGGGGGTTAAAGTATTGTGGTAATGTCAGCAGACTATTTAATAAAGGATAGATTCGTGTCGAGATTGAACGCAATGAAGTCCGCTCTGCCGCACGTGACCCCACAACTGCAGCATCTGTTGAGGCTATAAGTTCTGTCGGAGCGGGCATAACTCATCTATGAGTGGTGTGTTCGCGCGGCGCTGATTATGACTATTTAATTGCGCACGGAAGGTCGAAATACGAGATTCTCGCAGCGTTGCTTTAAAACGCTACATGAGATCGTGAGCTTGCGTGTTCAGGTATAAAACATGCGCGTATTAATTAGTCTCTATCAGGCGTAACTGTGCAACGCTACTTACATTATTCACCCAACCGCACTGACCAGCGTGGTGAGGTATGGTCAAACAAACCCGCCGTTAACTGACGTGGTGTGTGTTTGGTGGGAAGCCTCCACCCAGCAGTGGATTTGCAAAGGGCCGCACATGTATCTGTTGTAATGTACTTATACACCTGCATCCTACATGCATGCGTAACGTGCGCATTCAGGCGCATCCGCAGTGATTTATTTAAATATTCCGTTGCGATAAACAGGGAGGCCAGATTGTTTTTGGTCCTTCTCACAAACATTTACATCCGGTACCAATCAGTCCTATTTTTATTTCACTGCAACAACACCACCACCACCGCCATGGCGTGCGGCGTTGACAACAAGACTGATGCCTCGTGTCTCTCAAGTTCCTCGGCGGACACGGGGACGCGGTGGACTACGATGGGAGGGCCTAGCAGTGCGCCGAGACAGGAGAGACAACGCCGGGATGACATCGGTGGGACAGCCACATCACGGGAAGACACCTGGGGCACGTGGTGGCGTTCCGTTGATTGCGGACGTGGAGGGAACGTGCGGGCTACAAAGGGACATGTACTGTACAGCAAGACGAGGGGTGGACACTGGAGGGGTTGCGAGGACGCGAGGAAGTCACGAAGATATAGGAAGGGACGAGGCTTTTGAACACGAGGTTAACGCGTCTGGATCATGGCAAGGACTGGCAGCAGATGCCAAGCGCAGCCAGTGCGGCCGCTGCGTTAATTCCGAATGCAGCCAACGTAGTGACAGCGATTGAAACATTATCATGTCAACAAACGACTCATTATTAACATTGGCATTATCATGCACGCTTAAATCATGCCGGGCGCGGACGGCCGAAGCATTTCCCACAGTCGCTACGAGCGACATCGTATGCAAGTCCCCACGTTGGTTCGCAGAAGACGTAGACTGTGCGTTGAAAGTCAGTCTGTTGAGACGTGATGTTTCGTCCAAAGCCTCTAAGCACCGTTTCCGAACATGCGCTCGTGTAACGGTGAGCACTTGCTTTCAATGAACGATTCCATATATTAAGAAAAGCCACGGGAGTGAACTATTTTCTACGTAAAGGACACAAAACGCAACGTTGTTATTCATTGGGCATTCATTAAAATACCGCAAGTAGTAAATACGGATTATTGGATTAATCGTCAACGCTGGAATAGTCGTAGACAACGCACAACTTTGTACGTGAAGACACGTGCGAGAATGACGTGTGACCCAACGGATAACGGAATTATCCGCGGTGCTTAAACCTTACAAGTTCGTGAAATTTCGCTCGATATTTTAAAACGTGGAAGTGATCTCTGCGACAATCGAGAGGGGGCATTCCGGCGCACTCTAAGACGGAACTATCGCATTAGAAGACTCGTCACGGCAGCTTTAGCGATGTGCGTATATCGCGATTCTCCGACTCTTTCGTGTCAAATCACGCCCCGAGTGTTGCTACCTGTAACTACTATACTGCAGGATAATTAGCTGTGAGTGAGTGTGCGCTTATGTCTAATCTCCCTTCAGCGTAAAGTCTTATAATTCGCACCTGTATTTAGGGCGGGATCATGCCAAATTGGTAAAAACGTGCAAACTTTAAATGCGCCTTTTACGCATTGACGTTTGGTTTCAGTACTTATCCCGCTGTGCGACTCTCGGTAAACATTGCATTGCAGTTGATACAATGAAACAAAACTCATCTAGTTCTGTAAACGATGGCACCCAGATATAAGAAGTTGTAGGACGTTAATAACAATTTGCTTATTCTTTGCTTTGACGCGTAAATTATTCAAACACAAACAACTCTGCGTTGTGCGATTACAAGGACGGTGGCCTGGTTACGTGAGGTTTCATTTTTTAATGCCGTATTTATTTGGAACGACGTTCGCATTTATTGTTTTGTTAGCGTAATGTCGTCGTTACCTTTAAGGTTACCATGAAGAGACAGCATGTGTTGTCGCTGTGCAGTGTCTACGTGGCAAGTCCTCAAAAACAAAATACTTCATATAGGATTTAATGGAAATTTATTTAGGTGATAAAGCAGCTTTGTTGACTTAACGCCGCGATCAAAATGTGCTTTGTATTATTTGTCCGTGAAATTTTAAGTAGAACAATTCCAAATGTAGAGGAGAATCCGTTTCCTGTAGCAGCGCTCGAGGAAATGTGTCCCACGTTGAAATTGTAATTTTGAAACTAACATCCCTGGCGACAGCAGCGGCTTGCCTTGGTTTAAGAAGACACAGTCATTAATTCAAACGCAGGTGCCACGCGGGGTTCCCAATACCTGCGCATAGGCGTAATACCTCGTGCATACATCACTGAATTATTAACAATGGACATTTAGCATGTCTCAAATATTGGCAGTCCTACGAGACGGAGAGAGATGGAAAACACACAGGAATATCTGAAGAAAATTTAATAAAACTATGAGCGCCGCCTTTTGTTTAAATGACCCGCAGTCGATGGAGCTGTCAGAACGCACAAGGGGTACTTCCCTGGAAAACTAGACACGGCGAACGGGGGAACAAGAAATATCCCGAGAAAGCCCTTTTCAAGCGTAAACGTGGGACGAGCGAGCTACGATGGAGTTCGACATCACATATACGTAGCTGCGCGAGACAACGCAACGTGCTGATGTCTATTAAAAAAAAAAACCCGACACCATACTTTAAGTTGATGAAAAATAAAATAAAAACATCCTTGCTTCTGGGAGATGCTGAGTGCCGTGCGTCTGTGGGCGGATTAAAAAATTTCTCACCTCTGCGCTGCAGTGCTGGCATCCACCACGCCGGAATGCATCCAGGAGCGAACGGCAGGCATGCCGCCTCCCAGCGGCTCCTCTTTGAGCCCCGAGCCGCCCCTCGGTAGACTCTCTTGGATGCCGAACATGGAGCAGCTGAGCTGGCTTGCTGTTCGTGCTGGCTCGCTCCCGCTAGCTGGCTGCGCTCGGACGAAACAAGCTGTGGGATCTGGCTGGCTGGTAGGAGGAGGAGGCAAGTGTTATGGCAAAGGACGCGGGAGCAATGGAAGGGGGACCCGGAGAGACGCAGCGATGATGCCGGAGTGTAAAAAAAAAGCTTCAGCTGGGGCAATGTCTCCCTCTTCTTGGAAGCACCCCGGACGCACGCTGGCTGGCAGGGCAGGCGGACGCGCTGGCTGTCTCGCCGGCTGAAACACCTCGCAAGCGGGACTCCCGTTGACTTGCGCCAGTAAGCGTTTCCCTTCCCCACGAGACGGGTCCCCTTGTCTCTCTCCCCTCTCTCTCGTTGTAAATTATTATTGTTAAAAATTATTAACACAACGTCTCCGAAGAAGCGTCGCAGGCACCGGCGGCTATATAATATTATAATCAGGAATGTTGTGATCCAATTCCGCGCCGCCTGCTTCAGTCACTCGGAATAATATAGTAATCCAGCGGGCGAGCGGTCGGGGAATTGGAGTTCTTCTTAAGGGCTGCTTTGGCTTCGCTCTGCCGGCTACAGCGTCATTGGTCCCTGCTGAGCGATTCTGTGCGGGCGTGCGGTTCCTTCCGCGGGGTTCGGGCCGCGGGAAAGGGGAGGAGGGGGAAGGGAAGAGAGGGCGGAGTACGATACGATTGCGGGGGGGGGAGAGGTTGGGGTGGGGGAGTGTTAATAATAATAATAAAAAAAAGAAAATTGGGGAGGAAAAAAAGAGACTCCTTCGCTTTTGCTTGACGCCGACTTAGAGTGGGAACACGTTCCAGCCGTAGCTGCTCCCGGACGCTAAAACTCAGGACTGAGTGAGGCCCCGGGGCCGCGGCTGCCTTAAGGAAAAGGGACGCGGAGCCCGGAGCGCCGTGCCCCGATAGCCCCTCCCCGCCCGGCTCCTCTCCCAGGCTCCCAGCGTCTCTCCCTGCAGGAGCGGCGAATCCCCGCGCTGGGCGGGAGGGGCCTGGCGGCT
>JAZEWT010000017.1:20534-37971 GCA_036362905.1 Mordacia mordax | reverse complement strand
TTCCCCTAGGTCGACTTTGCCTCAAGTGAGTACCTAGCACAGTGTGTTAATATTGCCACGAGGGAGACAAAGGCGGCCGGGCGTGGTGCTGGTCACCCGCCCTCCCCGTGTGCCGTCTCAACCTTCATAGGGGCCCGCTAAGGGCATGCGACCCTGCAGTGGCAATACCACGTTCCTATATCGATGCATGTACGCGCAACCTTGACGCTGCGAGAGAATCCGCTGCACACGAGGTGGCAAAAATCAAGACGTGATGAGCATTCAGTGGTGGGCTGTGCGGTGACGAAGGGAATACCGCTGCCTCACAGCAAGACACTCCGGGTTCGGTTCCAGGTTCGGGTGCCTTCCTGTGTGGAGTCTGCGTGTCCTCCCCGTTGGTTTTCGCCGGGTATTCCGGTTTCCTCCCACCATCCAAACACATGCTACTTTCAAGATTAATTGTCCTGCTGAATAAATTGCCCCAAGCGCTCTGCAATGGACTGGAATCACAATATGGGTATAACCCGCTTTGTGCCCTCTGTCTGTCGGGATAGGCTCCGGTCCCCCCTGTTCAGGAATCAGTGGGTACTGATACTGACTTAACAGTGGTAATGATGGAACTTGGAGGAAAGCCCCGCCACCGGGATTATTGTATAGCAGACGATCTTACCCAAGGCGACATCATTACAGATGCGTAGCGAGGAAACCAGAGGCGGGGAAAGGCAGCCATGCAGGCAGCCGGCGCCAACACCTGCGAGACACTGCGTTCTATACATTGTGTGGTGCCCAGTTTCGCGCGAGGCAGACTGGGCGCATGACGAGTGTGCGTGCCGGAGAGGTTGCCGAGGTGATGCGCTAGGGGTAACTTAGGGGACAACCCGCAAAACTGGTAAACATCTCGTGGTCGGTGACGAAATGGGCAGTTGTGCACGCACTCGGATTGATGGGTGGTAACAAAGTTGGCAGTTGTGCCCGCACTCGGATTGATGGGTGGTAACAAAGTTGGCAGTTGGGCACGCACTCGGATTGATGAGTGGTAACAAAGTTGGCAGTTGTGCACGCACTCGGGTTGATGGGTAACAAAGTTGGCAGTTGTGCACGCACTCGGGTTGATGGGTGGTAACAAAGTTGGCAGTTGCGCGTACGTGCGAAGGTTCATATAAGCTGGGTAGAACTCCGGGGCAAATGTGAACTCCGGGGCAAATGTGAGGTGGAGACCACTCAGGATAGCGCTAGATTGCGCGCTGAGCGCGAGGCGGCCGAGTCGATGTGCCGGCGTTACTCCGGGCGCGGACGATCTGTTGTGTTATTGATAAAGCATCAATAAAGAGAAGGCCCTCTGCTCATCTATCGCCGCTGAGTGAGTGCGGACGACGCCGGGCTGCCGCTACGAGCCGGGAGGAGCCGCGCCACGTGGCCGCACGCGCACCTCGGAACCCGGGTGTCTGCGGAGACGCTACGAGTTCGGCTGCTCTGAGAGCGTTCTCCGTTCGAACACCACAATTGTGATGTTTTCGGCCAATTAATTAATGGGTTTTTCTTTTTCTTGTGGGAACTAACCGGTGAACCCAGAGGAAACCCACGCAGAGCAGGGGGAGAACACACAAACACCCCCAAATAAAGGTGCCCGAGTAGGCGGGGCTACGGAGTATCTCTGATGCTGTACCAACTGAGCTGAATCGATGGTTTTATTTTATTCAGATCAATAATAATAATAATAATTGCATTTACAGAGCGCTTTTCACCTGGGGGTTAAAAAGCGTTGCACAGAGGCTGTGGGAGAGAAAGGCATGTCAGCAACGACATATGAATGGCAAATGAACAACAAGATTTTTAGCAGCAAATATCGTAACGCGTGCAGTGTGGAGAGGTTGAGTGAAAGCACAACGACGGAGATAATTAAATCTAATTAAACCCTAATCGGAAACGCGCCGTATGCAAATGAGAGAGGGGCGGTGTAAGCGAGGAGCCAATGAGAAAGCGTATCGGCGAAGCCCCGCCTCTCGTCTCTTTCCCGTTCTCCGCCATGGTGAGCGTCGCCGTCTCTCGCGCGTCTCTGCCGAGTTCGCGTCGCGAGTGAATCGTTCGGCAGCGTAGCCACGGCGTGTGCGCGGCGTCGAACCGGGACGCACGAGCGCGCCGACCGACGTGGCAAAGAGAGCGAGCGTTTCATTTGTTTTCGGTCGAGAGCTGTGGGAGAGTCTCTTCTCTCTCTCCCCCCCTCCCCACCAGGCCTCGCACCACGAGGCCTGCAAGAGGCCTGTGGCCTAGTTGGGCTGCGCATTAAGCGGCCACGTGTGACTGCGTGCCGCTGCTCGGAAGATCCTTTTAAGATCTATCAATTCTACGTTTGTTAGCTCGGTGTGTATTCGTGATGGTTTTGTAACGTGTGCTTTAATTTGTTGTGCGCGCTGAGGCGCCAAGGCGCACGTATAGTAGAATGTGTACGGTACTTACAATACGATGCTGTTAATCGCATGGGGTTTATAATGTTACGCGTAAACATTCGAGTTGGGTTATTGAAAGCCAGGCAATGCCCCGTTGTTGTTGGTAAGCCACGCTGCCGGGTTCAGAATAGTTAAAGGACTAAGAATAACTTGAACCACACGTGGCTGCATGCAGCACACGTGGCCACGTGTGTAGTGTAGCTTGGAGCATGTGGATTGGGAGTACTGTACAACAGTGGTTTGAAAAATATGCTTCTGGTTTATTGTATGCATGCTCATACAATTTGGAAGTATAAGAGTGGAGATGTGTATTTTATAAGATGTTGGAATTGATGTGTTGTGGGTTTTATAATGGTCCCGTTTTCACCCACGTGTGAAACTAAGCGGACTTAATAGAAATGTGAAGGCCTCTTGGATTAGACAAATGCGATTGCATATATGCTTAGCATATTTTCGTATTTTCTGAGACATATAGTCTGAGTATTAACTTAATGCCACAGATTAACTTCCACAATAATGGAATTACGGCGTGGACCACAGCCTGACTATTGCGATTTGCAACTTAAGCATGGTTTTAGTGAGTTGAGTATATTGTTCCTACATGTGGTGCATTAGTTGTTGTAATTCTATTACTGTTAAATCGAACATACGTTTAATCGATGTAGGCAAATAGCCTGTGGCCAGTTTATTCAAGAATGCGGCCTGGTTTGCATTCGGATATGTGGCAGTCTTGAATGAAGTACAGTATGTATCAGACACACTAGTTGTAGGATAAGCAGTTGACTCGTAAAGAGAAATTCAATTTAAGGCAGCGCGCAAATCCTACCTGCGCCAATCCGCGTGAAGAGTGGTTAAACACCCACAACCGTCATGGTGTACGCTCATCCAGCAGTGGATTGGTTAAATGGTTACACTTGTATATAACCGCGCGTGTGCGGTCTCGTTTTCCAGGTGATGCTCTTCGTGCTTTACGAGCATGCGGCCGGGTACGCCCTGTTTTCCGTCAAGGAGGCAGAGGAAA
Source organism: Mordacia mordax (assembly GCA_036362905.1). Lineage (NCBI taxonomy): Eukaryota > Metazoa > Chordata > Hyperoartia > Petromyzontiformes > Petromyzontidae > Mordacia > Mordacia mordax. The sequence continues at coordinate 34,524 of JAZEWT010000017.1, read as the reverse complement.
TTGGGATGTTGCTTCCACAGGTAAAGTTGTCCCACACAGCCAAGACAAAATCGTCACCTACAGACTAAAATCCAATACACTTAACACAGCATGACTCCACGGTCACATAGAAATATGCTGTTGTCGCTGTCTCGCACCAACTGAAATGCATCAGTGACCGAATATGGTTTGGCATTACGTTATTGCATAACTGATGAAATTTGCACGAATACCTTTGAAATTGTAACATCAATCAGATATTGGGACTTGTGCAGTGCATTGTCCCTGTGTCCTAGTTTTCAATATCGAGGCTAAATGTAACTCTCAAACGGACCTCGTAACAAGCACTAGTTATGTTTGAGTAAATGTCACTGATGCCATAGTGTCTGTTATCATTGGTGTACCTCAAACGTTGTCATACCGTTGTTAGTGAATTTGGGTAACATTCCAATCTCGTACAATGTTCATTACCATAATGCTTTAGAAATATATAATTTGATTATATAATACGTATAGGCAGTGATTACCTTGAGTACTGTACTTTTTAACATTTCATACAGCACTAATTTAATGATTTTGAATTGAAGGTGGAGGCCAGCATTTTGGACAGAGCAAAGTTCAATGCCATCGTCAAGTTGACTGCGTTTTATCCCTTCAAGTCAGCTCAGGCTGCGCTGGAAAACATGAATGCCATTTCTGAAGGTATATACAGATGCAGCTAACATTAAGTCAAACAGTAAGGACCTATTTGTGTGCAATGATGTCTAATATAATCTGTCAATCCACTGACTTTGGTGATGTTGCATCTTTGAATTTCTGAGCACTTTGGTCCATTCTGTGGTGGTGTTGATTGTGTAGGCTTTGAATACTGCTGTAACAAAAGGTGTTTACGTTTGTTCTTGGTATTGTGTGTCCTGCTTAAGGGGTATTGCATGAGGACCTCCGGTTGCTGTTAGAGACCAATATGCCAACATCAAGCAAAAAAATTAAAGTGATTTTGGGAGTGGCAGATGCCAAGATTGGGGCAGCCATCCAGGAGGAGTTGGGAATTCAAGGGCAGACTGGGGGAGTGGTCATCGAGATCATCCGTGGTGAGTTGTCAATACAAAACTCACTGCCAATTTGAGAGCTTGTTACACGAATATTTACATCCAGATGTTACAAATTTCTAAATAAAAAAAACTGAAAAGTCTTTCCAGGCTAGTTAGATGTGAAATGGCTTCAGTTGTGGTGGCTTGCTTTCATGCCTATTGAATTTTAAAAGTTCAACGTGTCTCAATATTGTGGCCAATGGTTTGTTCGATATCTGCAATTGTAGGACTTTTTTTGACCAACCACTTATGACTACATTGCATAGATCTGCTTGGAGAGGCAGATAACATTTCACGTGGACCATTGTTTTTGAGGTAGATTAAAGATTCTTCATTAGTGGGTAATCCACACGCCTGTATTGGATACTCGTGTTTGTCAAAATCTCTCCACACCAAGGTACAAAAACTTCATAATGATTTGTGTGATTTTTGGAAGAAGACTGATGGATGCCTTTACTTCACAGGGATCCGCCTGCACTTCCATGCCCTTGTCAAAGGTCTGACAGTGCAGTCGGCTGCCAAGGCGCAGCTGGGTCTTGGGCACAGTTATTCTCGCGCAAAGGTGAAGTTCAACATCAACCGCGCTGACAACATGATCATCCAGTCAATCAGCCTACTCGACCAACTCGACAAAGATATCAATACCTTTTCCATGCGTGTGCGGTAAGGGGTTTTTTATTATGTGCACACATTTTGAACGGTCGTACTTATATTTTAAGTGTGAGCTTTTTTTTGTGGAAGTTGAAACCTCTCAACGCTTACCACTGCTAGAAGGCAACCAGCACTAGCTGTACAGAAAGGGGAGGAATAAAAACAACCACCTTGTAATGCTACTGGTCTGGTCCACTCTATCCATTCCTGTATTTGCAGTGTGGTGACATGGCTAACGGATGATAACAGATCGTTGTTTGTAGACCTCACCGATCGATACAGTATTAACGGTTTTGTAAATGTCTTCGTTTCACACCAGCGAGTGGTACGGTTACCACTTTCCAGAGCTGATTAAAATTGTTCCGGACAACTACACGTACTGTCGTCTCACCAAGCTCATCGGCAACCGCAAGGCCTTGTCTGAGGAATCCCTGGAGGCATTGGAGGAGTTGACGATGGACAGCGCGAAAGCCCAAGCCATTCTGGATGCTGCCCGCTCCTCTATGGGTAATGCAACAGCTCAGCTGCACACCAGCCACCCGTCTGTTGGCGCTTTACAGTTAGCACGTTAAAGGTGACAATGATGTTAAACAATATCTGTCAATCCTCTGAATGTTTTTGAATGAAAACATATTTTCACACTGAGTCACCATTTTATAGCTTGTTTTTAATCAAACAGGGTTAGGCAAAAGTCAAAGTCGTAGGTCCGTACAGTGAATTATATGAAATGTCCCCATTGATATTTGCCAACCCTGGCTTTACAACACATGCAGCAGAGTGCTGAAATTGCTATGCTTACTGACTTCTGTTGTTCTGTACAATACTGCAGGCAATAATCTTTTGGGGGAGTACCAAAATTACAAATTGTAAATAACATTTACAGGGATGGATATTTCTCCCATTGACCTGATCAACATCGAGAGCTTCTGTACACGCGTCATCTCCCTCGCCGAATACCGCAAAGGCCTGCAGGAGTATCTCCGTTCCAAGATGGGCCAGGTGGCACCGAACCTTGGTACTCTCATCGGCGAAGTGGTAAGGAATAATGGAGCATGTGGACAATGCTGGGCAAATTTCACTTTTACCTGGTGCCAGTGATGCAACTTCTTACAATCTGTCAATCCTCTGATTTTCAGTGAATGAATAATCAGTTTACCTGAGGCATCGCTTACACAACTACTTCCACTAACTACTGTTATGTTGTATCATAGTGAAGACTGGATTAGGGACAGTGGTATATTGTAAGTGGCTTTAAAAAAAAAACATTTATACATATGCACACAGTTACTCAGCACTAGCCACCTTGTACAGAACACTACAAAAAACTGCTAATTACTCATCCTGTGGATGGCAATATTACTTGAATATTTTTTCAACTTTATTTGCATTATATTTATTAGTTTTTGTTCTTGATCTGTACCTTGTTATTGTCCCCCTGACTCCCAGCGTAGCTTAACTTTTAAATATTAAAATTGTTAGTGCTTTTTTAGTATTTTGTGTTTTTTATTCATCTTTATTTGCAGTGTATTTATCATTACAGTTTTTGTTCTTGATCTGTACCTTGTTATTGCCCCCCTGACTCCCAGCTTAGCTTAACTTTTAAATAGTAAAATTGTTAGTGCTTTTTTTAGTATTGTTTTTTTTATTCTAGTGTTTTTATACCCTTGCAGTTGTTTCAATCCTTGTATATGCTAACACCGGGGTCTGAGAGAAACGACATTTCGATCCTCTGTATGTCCTGTACATATGGCAGAATTGACAAAGTTGAAATTGTGTGAGTGTGTGAAATGTTATTTCCCCAAATGCTGTACGATGTGAATTTTACTGTGCAAAAATCACCATCTTAAATGTACTTACGCCACAGTGAACCCCCGATTTGTGTTGAACGTGTTAACCCTAAGTTGCACTTTTCTTTGCTCCCCAGGTTGGTGCGCGGCTGATTTCACAAGCAGGCAGCCTTACAAACCTGGCCAAGTACCCTGCGAGTACAGTACAGATCCTGGGTGCTGAGAAGGCGCTGTTCAGGTACCACAACGCCGCCTGTATGGGGTGGGCAGCAGTGATGGTAACATCCCTGGTCTTGTCTCGCTTGAATTGCCAATTGATCCCACCTGCCCCCTCCTCACTGCAGTGGGTGTGGTGGTGGTGGGTGGGGGGACATTGGACTGATTTTATTGCCCAGGGTATGAATTCTGAGCTGCCCACCTCCAACATGCACTGATCAAAAGCATGTCGTAATCAGTGCATAAGTCACCTTTTTCAGGTATGCTTTGAGATGCACAACATATTCAATGCATGTATAGCTTGTAATACCAGTGTTACGTTGACAAAGCTAATAATACCTTTGCATGCAAAATTATCGTGCCTTCGAAAGTAATGGTCTTGGGTTTTTTTGCCATTTAGCTGTTTAACCATGTTTAGGTGTAACGTCCATCGCATCAGCACATTTTCACCTACGTTGCTCACCTTGGAAAGTGAATAAATTATTTTTTTTAATATTTCCTAAAAGGTATTGTGTGCTAATTCTGTCTGACAGAGCGCTGAAGACTCGTGGGAACACACCCAAATATGGACTCATCTTTCACTCCACGTTCATTGGACGAGCGGCAGCCAAGAACAAGGGGCGTATCTCACGATACCTGGCCAACAAGTGCTCCATCGCGTCGCGCCTTGACTGCTTCTCTGGTAAGGCAGGGCAGCGTTCAATGTTGGCATTGCACTCGTGGTTGTAAACTTTGCCGTGATGGTACTATTTTTCGTCAACAGAATTTCACCTCTGTGAATGTTGACAGCATTTTACTGAGCTTGCAAAGTGAACCGTGTGCTTCAGAGGTTTAATTGCAGTGTTTTAATCGGTCGTTCTCTTCCTTCAGAGATCCCGACAACGGTGTTTGGCGAGAAGTTGAGGGATCAGGTGGAGGAGCGACTGTCATTTTACGAGACGGGCACTGCACCCAGGAAAAACCTTGACGTCATGAAGGAAGCTGCTGCAGAGGCAAGTAGTTAACACCACAACTGGCCTTCTGGGCGTACATGGATACAGTCTTTCGATGAAAGCTCTGCAGTTTTCTTTTAACTGAAAGTGCCATCTCATGGCAGGCGTTGGTGATCACCGATAAGCTGAAGCGGAAAATGGAGAAAAAGGAGAAGAAGAAGAAAAAGAAAGATAAGCAGAACGCATTGGAGAGTGATGAGAAGGCCCAGGTGAGTGTCTGATTGGCAGTGATGGGTTGTCTCCGTTTGCATGTAATGCCTGTTTCAAATGTTGGTGTTTCATGTTGCATTACCACTGTACTTTCAGGAGAATGTAAATGGGGACATCCCAAAGAAAAGGACAGAAACTGAACTGGTAAGCAGTTGCAATATAACCAAAGCAAAATATTTCATTGTATAATGTAGTAACCCCACTTAATTGCCTAACAGGAGGTAAGGTCTGTTTATAAGATTATCTTGTAACCTATATTTTATGAACGCCAGTAACAAAAGTAATACATGTATCTAACAAAAATTAAACATTTCCAATGCAGACTGCTGTCCGTTGCTTGAGGTCTGTTGGATGATTCTGGCTTTTACTGTAGATGAGTGCTTTAATTGAATATTGTACATTGTGATTACAGACTCCAGTGGTAGACAAAGAAACCAAAAAAAAGCAAAAGAAGGCACGGAAGGAAGAGGCTGACAGCTCCCAGGAGAATGGCTCTGAAGAGCCTGTGACTCCTGTCTCAGACAAAAAGAAAAAGAGAAAACACGACAGTTCTACGGAGCGTGCAGAGGAAACCGTGAGTGAAAAGAAGAAAAAGAAGCAGAGGACTGTAGAGTGATTCATGGACTGCAATACTGGCACACCTTAATTAACCTGCCCTAACTGTGTGGAATCATTTTCCACAACTCAAACAAGGCCAGGTCAATTTACTCCTAAAATAAGTTGAGCATTTTACATACTGTGATACCTGAAAATCATGTCTGGTCTGTGGAATGTAATTGTGTACTGTATATAAAATGTATTAATTAGCCTCTGACACCATTTAGTTTCGACACATTGCAGACTGGTAATCAGCTATGGGTCACCATATGTAAGCATTTCTAAAATAGCTTTGTCATGTTGCAGTCACGTGTAGTTTCAAATCCTGCCATTTTCTTAATTAAAATAAACATGCTGCATGCATAGCTTTTGAAATATATTTTATTTTCAAATGAGTGTCCATGCTTGCTTACCATTTTCATAAATAAAATGTACTGTTTAAACTGGATTTGTTTAAATTATTCCACTGCATTGCATCAAGTTTGATTTTTTTTTAAATTTGAGCTGAATTACCACCAATGTAACTTTTACTCAGTTTGTAGAAAAGCAGAAAATTAAACCCATATTCATTATACTAATACTTACATCCTTTCAACAGAAGTACATTTCCTGTCCGATTTTAAAAACTCCAGTTTTTTGATGAACCTGTTAAACATTACTTGTAAACTGGTGCAGCAGGTTTGTTACATTCCAAAGGGAGCATTTAAAACATTGGTCCAGTTTAGATAGACTTGAAAAGAGGTAGCTGCTGCAGTATTACAATGTCATCACATTATCAGCTAATGTTCACAATGGCCCTTTAGTGTTATACTGTTATCCCCAATTCGAATAAAAAAATACTTTAAAATGTACATAAATGCGTTTAAAAAGTTGGTCCTTCACTTACACTGACTTTACCCCTCCCATCCCTGAAGAATTAACCCTCAGTTCCTTGACCCTGTCCAGAACTTTCCCATGTAGCCTGAACTGATGCCACAAGAGGAGCTGCACAATTCCACACACCACCGGCATGCACACTAGCAGCACAAAGCAGCCCTGGCGTAAGGCTTCCACTGGCACAGTGGGGCTCTGTAGAGGTGGCAGGGGCTGTCCAGGTGCAGACGACGTCACTACAGCCAGCAATGAGCTGCTGTGGAAGATGTCAAAGCCTGCATGCCACAATAAAAGAACGTTAATAAAATGAGAATGCACATTTTCCAGTCTGCTGGCCAACAAATGTCACCCTGTGGAGAGGTGCACAACAGCTACGTCTGGTAGACCTTACAAGCAGTGGCAGATAATTTCAGGGTAAAACCTTTACGTAGTCATTAAGGCTAGAACGAAGGCAGGGGGCATTGTGCTTGAATATTTTCAGTACCTTTGGTGCAGCCTCACCACTGCAGCAGTTTAAGAACTGGCATATTATTGTTGGGAATTAAATTGGAATAAAGACGCCCAACATCATGGTGTTAATTTTCTGTTAGTATGCAGGTGAGACCAATTGGTAGATCCTAGTGGAAACAGAGAAATGTCATGCACTTGCATTCCTCTTATCTCATTGTCAAGCCGCTTAGTCCTGTACAGGGTCGCGGTGAGCTGGAGTCTATCCCAGCAGACACGGCGCGAGGCAGGGATATACCCACGATGAGACGCCAGTCCATCCCGGGCACTGGGCAATTTAGTCTGCAAGCCAATTAACCTATGCAGCAGAATGTTTTTTGGACTGGAAGAAAACCGGAGTGCCTGGCGAAAACCCATGCGCAGACACAGGGAGAGAACTCGCAAACTCCACACAAGGCACCCGAGCTGAGAATTGAACCCGGGACCTTCTTGCACTTGCATTCATTTGAATGCTAATTTAAGAAAAGATCTTTGTGGTGCAGGTGAGGTTATCAAAATGGCTATGCATGGATTTTACTGCATAATGCTTTCCAATGTGCATTAGTCCTAGTAAATATTTAGATATGACAGGTTTCAAGTCACATGATTTGGGCAACCGTTTGATACAATTTGGCTAGTTTTCTATTGGGCAAGTGCCTAACACCACACCTTCACACTAAAGTTTCATTGAAATTGAATCTTCTTTAAAATAATTATCTTTCCATCTCAACAATACATTAACGATTGGAGAGTTAGTTGGAACGCATAAAGGTACAGGCAACTTTACCTGTGAAGGAAGCTAGCATCCACGTTCCAATAAGTGGGGCAAACGTCTGCCCAGGCTTGGTCACCAGGGCCACCATGCCAAAGAGCAAGGCGGAAGCAGCTTGTCTGCGCTCGTTGAGAACAAAGTCCTCATCCACCAAGTCACTTATCACCAACGTTAGGAGCCGACACGTTCCCTCCGTGAACACGCGGTTGCTAAAAAAAACCCAGCACAAAAAGCCATTAAGAACCCTGAGTTCAGAGTCAACGGTAAGTGATTCATGATGCAACAGAAAAACGGAGAGCGTTAACACTCACCAAAGTGTTTATATGCTAATAAAATTAAACAGATGTCGCCTATTAAATTACTTCAGTTACATATAAGATGGAATCATAGCCAGACACCAGATTCAAATTACTGGGCACATGGTTACAGTAGTGACAAGTGTAAAAATACTGCCTGTTTAAAGTTCTCAAAGATTACCTGCAATTCAACATGTGACCCGAATGTACCTTACACTGAACAAAATGCAACGGTCACACACATTAAATTAGACCAGCGCTTTGTGACTTAGGTGAAAGGCGCTATAGAAATGCAAAATATTAAATATATTTAAGTGCACAAAACAATTTCGCTTCCAATCAAAAGTTTTACATTCAAAATCATGTATGTGCTTTTGCTACAATGAACAGGTTAACAAATAAGCAAAAAAATATGATTTTCCAAAGAATGCCTTTGTATGAACATACCTTGCAATAAAGAAGCATAGCAATGTACTATGATCAGGTCCTGCCAGGAGCATGACCAGACTGAGTATCAACTTCAGGTAGAATAGCCCCATTACCACCTTGTAAACACCATACTTTTTGCACAGCGACAGGAAGTACACGTTGTTCAGGTGCGGCGCAATGTATGAAATTCCTGCAACAGTGGTCAGTTGACATTCAGCACAGTGCAACGTATATGTTTTCTGCTAAATATTACTGTCGTAAAAATAAAGCCTGTCTGAAGTACTACCATCCCAACCTACTCTAAACACTAAACCATGACTCAATTCCTCAATCCTGCTAGCCTTCTTATCTTAACTGTAAAACTCCAGTCTATCACCAAACCTTCACCTAAACCCTATAATCTAACCCCTTAACGCTACACCTACACAAACATTCACGAAGCAGCATCCCTTAACATGCCATCAACTGCATCTCAAGGGTGATTAATCATTGGATGAATATTTAGTCTACAATTGGTCAAATATATTACAGTATTGCGAGAAACACGAGGGGTTATTCTTCCGAGGCATCTTGGGTGGCAGGGTGGCACAACGGTAACATCTGCACCTCACAAAAAGTCTTGCCGCGGGCAGTTTGATCCCTACTTCGGGCACCTTTCTGTGTGGCGTTTGTTTTTTTTTTATCCCCCTGTTCTGCGTGGGTTTCCTCCGGTTTCTCCAGTTTCCTCGCACAACAAGAAACTCATTAATTAATTGGCCGATAATACAATACATAGGAAGCAGTGTCTGGCGAGCTGATGCTGGCTGACCAACTGCGAGACTTCCCCCCCCACTCCTCCCACCCCTCTCTGCAGTCTCCTCACGCCTCTGAATCTGTCTTGTCCATGCCCAGACATGGAACTTGCGTGCGTTGCACACTGTGCTATTAATAGTCACTTCCAATTCACATCGTGTTCACTGCATTCAATTTACCCAGCAACATCGAGCCAGTCGAGAGGGCAATGCGGTCTGCCAGGAGGTGCTCCAGAAACAAGGGGAAGAAGTTGCTGTTGAAATGGCAGTGAAATACCTATCAGCAACAACACAGGCACACAAAAAAATTGTATTATAATAATAATTGTATTTACAGAGCGCTTCTCACCCCAGGGTCAAAAAGCGCTGCAACAGAGCTGCAGAGAGAACAGCACGTCAACAACAACGACATTAGCACGGAAAATCAGTAACAATAAATGTTTTGGGCGTTTAATTAATATGCACGTCGTTGCAGAACAACATGTAAAATATGATCGGATTATGCCTGTGTGTGTTTACTCACAGCAGACCACTGCATCGAGGCTCTTAACACATCATAGAAACAAGGTGAATCGTGACGCAAGCCGCTGCTGGAAATAGCAAACAATGTTTGTGGTGTACGTGCTGCCCGTTAGAGATGTTTGCTTCACCTGCACAAGGTTCATGAGAACAAACCAGCGCAGATTGCGATGGCGCGCGAGCTGACGAACATAATCCCTCAAAGAAAGGCGTGTTTCATTTGCTTTGCCTTCTTGCTTTTCCATGTAAAGTCTGAACAAACATCACGAGATATTTACATTAATACTAATGCCACACAACAATATTTAAAATGTACAGCTTATCTAAAGTGATGATTTTACATTTTACTCAGACACATTCTATGACCGAGGGGCGCATGGCACAGCGGTCCGTGCACCGCACTATGAACCCAGTTAGCCGAGCTCGATTCCCAGCCAATTAACATTATCAGACAAACCACATGAGCAATAGGACATTAGGAGGCCATCACCCAACAAGATTAACAGTCAGTATCAGTACCCGCTTAATACTCTACAGGATCGCGGGGGGCCAGAGCCTATCCCGCCAGAGGGCAAAAGGCGGGGCTACACCCATGATGTGACGCCAACACATAGCAGGGGACTTTTTGGGGGCAATTAACCCGGCAAGCCAATTAACCTAGACAACAGTGTGTCTTTGGATGGTGGGAAGAAACCGGAGTACCTAGCAAAAACCCATACGGACACGGGGAGAACACGCAAACTCCACACAGAAAGGCACCCGAGCCGGGGAACTGAACGAGACCTTGCTGTGAGGCAGCAGCGCTACCCACTGTGCCACTGTGTTGCCCAGAAGATTAAATGATCAGGACATTGTTATAATTACATTATAGGAACACTGGAAATAAACATTCAATCTATTAATGTCCCGACAACATGCCGGGGGTATTGTCAGGGTACGTGACATCCTTACATGTCCAGCATCTCTGCATCCTCATGCTTCCTCTTCCCACCGGTCACATAGGAGTTGCGGAGGAGGCGCGAGCACACGGCAAAGCCCAGGGCAGACACGAGCGCAAGCGCGACACAGTACCAGCGGAACGGCACCGTGTTCTCTCGGCTCCAGGTCAAGTACGACACGAACACGGAGGCTGAACCCAGGGCGGCGAATGCAGAGCTGTGCGTGTTCAGTCGAGCACGGTCGTTGGCTGAAACGGCCAGGTCGGCCAGCAGGGCAGAGTGCTGCAGGCCTACGGCAGTCAAGAACCCATCGTACAGGCAGAGGCACAGGACAAACTGGATGCCCGCTGGCGCCCATGCTACCCAGAACGTGAGAAAAGACAGCGCGAACAGAGGTCCCATCTGGCTGAGCATATGCAGCCGTCCCAACACCACCGAAGGGGACGAGAGGCCTCCCGAGGAGCTGCTGCTACTGCTACTCCACCTGATGGCATAACAGAGAAGCAGAACATACACAAGTTGCTTGGTGTAACAGGTTAGGCGAAAAAAAAAATCACACGTACACACTGATTATGCAATGCTTTCAAACGAATGTGTATTTTTACACATTTCATTATAAGCCTGGAGTAGATATGTAGTAGGGAGGGCAGCATTAATATGCAAAGTCCTACAAATATAACTTCATCCTAATGTGTGTCTCAGATTGTTAAATCTTGAAGATAAAGCTAATGAATGAAAGCTTTCAACCTCATATGAAATGTATTAAGATGGAAATGAGTGGGGGAAGGTTAAACGTGCTATCTAAGTTACTCCCAAATGGAGCAAATGTGCTCATGTAGTTATAAGCAGAATCCCAGTTCCACAGTCAAGTGTTGAAAATCGTTTATTTCCTCAAAAACTTACTCTTGCGAAGTGAGAAGTTTTCTGTCACTAATCCAGCCAAATAGCGGATCATTAATGCTGTTCCACACCAGGAATATTGTCTGAAGAATAGAACATACAAAATGTGGAACACCATTGCTTAGTTAAAATGTATTGCTTGCATAAAGTGCTGTAGAAACAAACAATGCATCAAGTACTTTGACATGGCATGCTATTCAAGCTTGAAATATAATGGATCTTCATGAAATACATTTTTGGGTTCGGTCACCCGAAATATATTTTATAAAACCACCTCCACCACACAGCCAATCAGTATGGTTTTGTCACATGCACAGGATCTGCCAATGTTTTGCCATCTCAGCACACCGATAGGTTGTGAGTAAACATGTGTTTAAATCCCTCCATGAAGTCGGATGTGAGCAAACATACTAACCATTTTCCCCATGCGAGCATTCACTCCCTTAGTTTTTCACCGCACTCTTCAATATTTTACCATTAAAACTAACAGCTTCAGTTTATCGTTGAATTCTCACCTCACCAACCCAGAAAGAAAGCTTGTCAATCTTGTAAACGGACACGAACATTTCCACGTAGTACAAGAGGAACACATTTTGGAGAATGGCCTGGAACAGGGCCAAGGACCCGTACAGAGCAGCCGTTGAAAAGGAAACAGCCATGATCGATTAAAAACAAAATTAAAAACCACTTTAGATTTCCCTACTAAACCCACAAGTGGCTAAAATTACTCATCCCAACATCCGCGTATGGAATTATTTCCATTTCCAGTTGTTTTCTGGTAGCAATCTTCAGTCATTTTCTGAAAAAAAGGTAAAAAAAATGATACTTAACACACTGGAGAAAGTTAAATAAACATACAATTATTTCAACATTGCGACAATGTTCAGTGTGGACTGTTTTATACAACAAGCAATAACTATATCCACATTTTAAAACCTCATTTACAACACCAAACAATGTACACATATCTAATTGCTATTTGTTAATTGATATTTCACTAATATAATGCCGAGAAATTGCGTTTTCTGTTAATATTTAAGTGGGTATCCTACACACGACACTCAGCAGGAGGGTTGCGGCCCACTGATGGGTCGCGACCCTCCTGCTGAGTATCATGTGTAGGGAACCCACCTACACACGACAGACCAGACCCAAGTGGGCCTTGAGGTGCAAAAGCTTGAGAACAACCTGCCCTGCACTATTCGAGGTTCAAATTCAACATGCCCTATCACCGTTGTGCCATCTCTTTTTTACAAAAACAATTAAAATTGGAAACAGGACGAACTGATTAATTTCCCACGACAATGGCATCAACTTCTGTTAGACATGTGTGGAGAGGTAGCTCCTTTCCCTCTTCATGGTCTGGACTTCGAGCCTCACCCATCCCGACCAAAAACACACAGACACGTTTATTTTTTCCCAGTCGCATTTAAACAATGAAGCCCTGTTTCTCAGTCCACACATTGTTCATGTTTCTCATAAACTCCCTTGTACACAACAAACCCTCCACACTGCACAACATCCCACGCGTCAATGTGTTATAGACTCCAACAGTATACACATACAGCCTGTGTATTAAACACATCGCTCGAGGCGAGGACTTTCCCACGCCGTGCAGGCGTTGGGCCCTAATTAACCATACTTCCCCACGTAGATCAGCGCGGGTTGGTGGCGGTCGTGTACAGTATACGTGGGCTCGTACAGTACATACTGTACCATGGGTTTTCCTCGACACAATCCTGGTCTATAGCGTGTAAAATCAATCGAAATCACAATTATGGGACTGTTACCCGACATTAGACATTAGACATGTACAAGGCAAAACGTACATTGGAGAGTTAACACAGCGACGTGTTAGTGCGATCAGTACGTTCAGTATCAATCAGTACACACGAACATCCTGTACGGGGTCGCGGGGGGTCAGAGCCTCTCCCGGCAGTCACAGGGCGCAAGGCGGGCTATACCGATGATGTGACGCCAGTCCATCGCAGAGCACATTTTTTGGGGGGGAAGTAATTTACTCAGCAGGCCAATTGACCGAGGAAGGAGCGTGTCTTTGTACGGTGGGAGGAAAGCGGAATACCCGGCAAGAAAAACTCACGCAGACGCGAGACTCGCAAACTCCACACAGAAAGACACCCCCGAGCCAGGAGCCGAACCGGTGACCTCCTTGCTACCCCGCCGCCCGGTGCAGCAATGTACGGAATAGCAGGGTACAGCAATGTACCGACTGGCAGGGTACAGCAATGTACCGACTAGCAGGGTACGGCAATGTACCGACTAGCAGGGTACGGCAATGTACCGACTAGCAGGGTACGGTAATGTACCGACTGGCAGGGTACAGCAATGTACAGAATAGCAGGGTACAGCAATGTACCGACTGGCAGGGTACAGCAATGTACGGAATAGCAGGGTACAGCAATGTACCGACTGGCAGGGTACAGCAATGTACGGAATAGCAGG
>JAZEWT010000016.1:22453484-22472354 GCA_036362905.1 Mordacia mordax | reverse complement strand
GATGTGTTTGTGTGTACGTGTATCCACAGATCTTGCCTGTCGCCCAGCTTGACTCGGGTGGGAGTTGAGAGATTACGTCTGGGTCATACCGAGTTGATTTCTCGGCTCTTCTCTAACCCATCATCGCACTCCCAGGGAACACAACCCAAGACTCATAGCTTACAGCTCGTTAGACACCACGGACAAAGATACTCCCCCCCCCCCTCATAACATAGCCCAGGCTGTTGGGGCAGGTGCACTAACCACAATTCATCACTTGAGTGGAGGTGACCCGCATCTCCTAATGCTTATGCCAGGCTAGGTGTACTTTACAAGTGAGTGCTATTAATACATATCCAGACACCACTACAATCGTGTGACACGCCACAGCTTGCTTACACTCAGAATTAGCTTGTAAAGCCCAGTGTTAACGTTATTATTTATCACACGTGCCCCATATAATCTAAATAACATAAAGGTGCGGCCTTGCAATTGCCCTCTCGCAACACTCCGAGCAGAAGGGTCACCATTAGAGGGAACTGTGGAGAGCCTCCCTCGAACGCATCAGTAATCTTACTGTTTAATTTGGATCGATAATGAGCAACGCTAAGGATGGATTTGGCTGCTCGTTGGTGGAGCTGCGCACCCTCATGGAGCTCCGCGGTGGGGCGGCAGTGGAGCACATTACGCAGGAGTACGGGGTGGGCGTCGCGGTGCAGGCGCTGGCGGAGCTGTGCCGTCGGCTGCGGACTTCGCCTACGGACGGTGAGGAGACGCAGCGTGCTGCCGCTTGCCCGCCACCAACCCTCACCTCCATGGTTCCGGGCTGCAGGCGTACACTGCCAACGCCGCTATGTTTACCGATCCCTCGGTTCGTCATTTATTGCCCTGTTATGATTTCTGTTTGGCACATTGCACTTTGCAGTCTGCCGAATGGGGCAATACAAATGGCGTGTTATCTCGTGAGAGGGGATCGACTGCTCAAGGTTGTCGCGCAGGGCGATCCGGTGGTCGGTTGGCTAGGATTTCATAAAAAGAGAGCCAGAGCGTGTTTGTAATTGACACCATGACGAGGAGGTTGGAGTGCTGAGCCAGCACCGAATGATATCTTGGATCCAGAATCAGATTTGAGCGTGCCGTAATTATATCAAGTTCTCAATTGTAAAGGGTCGATCGTTTCACACCGTTATCAATGGTTGCACTTGTACAAACTTGAGTTTTTGATCTGATTTTCATTTTCCACGAGTCCACTATTTGTATCAATGTAATGTTTGCACCGCTTCCATTTATAATGTTTTTTTAATTAATAAATTCTGAATGTTCGTGTTACCAAGTCGTCACCCTTCCGTGAAAGGCGCTTAAAATGTAAATAATTGTTTTGTTGGCGGGGTAGTGTGGCGGTTCATTTTATTTCTGCTTGGGTACCACTCTCACCACGTTAATAGTGCACACAGGCTTTCGCATTATCAAACATAATAAACGTCATGTCAGCTCACGAGGCTTGAGATGGTGATCATCTCCTGATTTACAGTTCCTCAGCCAGTGCTTGGAAAATCTGCATTCTCATGGTAGATGTTAGCCGATGCATAAGACAACGTGGATCAACCCCAGAGGGTTGTGGGGCCGAGTCAACCACTGAACATGTGAACTGCCCGGTGTCCTTGCAAGTGTGCGATGCTGGCTCAGTTGCAAAGCCACTTGGCGTTGAGGGCATTTAAAGCGTCTGTTTTGCCAATCAGTTGTGGTGCTCGGCGAGCAGGAATGGTGAGGCTCACACTCACTCACTCATCAATCTGTCACATCGGCCTTGGATTTTGTGCCTTTCCATCTCACGCCACCTTCTCCGAAAATTTTACTCGACACGAAGATAGGATGCAACGTAATTGTTTTATGAATGGGGCCATTTTCATAAAACGCTCATTTTAACATAATCGCAAGATGGTTGCACTTTGCACCGACTCATAAAAATTCCGTCAGCTCTTTATCTTTTTTCATCATGCGCGTGCGCATTGTTTCTCGTGTTCCATTGTTTTCGGTGTTTGTGGTTTCAAAATAAACCAGAGTCAGCCTCTGCGCCCGTTATACAACCCCACACCTTGTGATGTATAATAACTTGTTACATAATTTTATGTTTACGATTATCTCCGAGTTTATTGTCAGGCTCTCTCTGTCTCTCTGACCAAGCTAGATTTACAAAAACAAACCCATGTGTTGGCAGAATGACGTGTGTATGCCCTTTGCATTGTTATGTTGGTCATTTTAGGAAGTTTGTTCTGTCACAGGAATCCCACAACTAGAGCTGGAAACTTCTCTGGGTATTTTCTGCTATAATATAAACCTATATCTATATATATCTTTCCGTCTATATATTTTGAGCCTACTCGTGGAAAACTCTTTATACGTTGATCCCAATCACATCTATGGGCTCTAAATGTCCCGCTTTTCGCATGGCCCTACAGTTTATGAAGTGAGATTGCCAAGTCGGCTCACATGTTGTGAATTCTATTTGCCCGCTCTGAAGAAGGGACATTGCCCAACACAATGGCTCGTTGTATGTTTCCTTATTCACAGGCAGTGGAAGGGGAGAGGAGTGAATATTTCTTTGAATGCGTCGTCGGAGAGCCACAGCCGCTGCCGTTGATAACGATATCAATGACGGTGATGCTTGACAGGTCTTTCGGGCGATCCCGATGACCTGGCGCAGAGGCAAAGAGTCTTTGGACGGAACTACATCCCGCCGAAGAAACCCAAGTCTTTTCTGGCACTGGTGTGGCACGCACTGCAGGATGTGACTCTCATCATCCTGGAGGTGGCCGCGATCGTCTCCCTTGGCCTCTCCTTCTATAGGCCGCCCGATGGCGACAACACTGAACGTGAGCGGCCATCAAATATTCCTATTTTGGCTGGCATAGATGCAAAAATGTGATTGGATTATAAGTGTGGTAAACCTACGCACGTTCCTTAATGCACGCCTAGAATGGCTCTGAACATTTCCAAAATGCCCTCATCTGGGAAAGGTGATAAAGTTTGTTGCTCGAATTTTTTCGCTATCGTAGAAAAAAATTCACTGAGTTTGCAACACCACTGAGAAGATTGAGAGGGACAGACGCCCATCCACCTTCGCCTGCACTGTCAGAGCGGCTTCATCTACTAGTGGACCAATCATAAACTTAGTGATTGAGATAAGAGCTGTTTGTCACGAGGTTGTTTCCACTTTTAACTGGGGTTAGGCCAGCGGCATGCACATAGAGGCTGAAGCTCACATGGCCACCCCTGTCAAACTTGACTTTGACTCAATTTCGTAATCTCTAACCATCGATGTCAGTGCTCCTTTTTTGGTTGTAGCTTTCTGACCTTCTAATCTCTGACCTTTAACCACATGAATAAAGACTTACACTAATCAATCGACTTTTTCAACTGTGATTTGTTGACGTCTACGCTCTGACCCTTGACCTTCAAATTAGCTGTGACCCTGATCTTATGGGCTTATGCTTAAAAAAATGCATAGACTTAAGCTCATGCATTCATCCTCGTTTAATGTGACTGACCCCTGATCTCATATATAGGTTTGCTCTTTTCTTTTAGTGGGCTTAGGCTTCATATAGGACAGCCGTCCTTGTCAAACATGACTCGGGCACTGAAATATCCTGAGCTTTGCGATCCTCCGCACATAGACTTATCTTGCGAAGCGATCCTTAGCCTGCTCTGACTCTTATTTCCCCTAAATCCTGATACTTGACCATGCGTGTCCCCCCTGCACCCCTCCGTGGTTTCCACCCACGTCAGTGTGTGGGAAGTCCTCAGGCAGCATAGAGGAGGCTGGCTCAGACACGGGCTGGATCGAGGGCACTGCTATCCTGCTCACGGTGCTTGTGGTGGTGCTCGTCACGGCCTTCAATGACTGGACCAAGGAGCGGCAGTTCCGTGGCCTCCAGAGCCGTATCGAGCTGGAGCAGAAGTTCTCGGTGATCCGTGGCGGGCAGCTCATGCAGGTCCACATCGCCGAGCTCGTCGTTGGCGACGTGGCACAGGTCAAGTATGGTGAGACTCTCGCAATATGATAATAATGTTATTGTTATCAGTTTAGATGGCTCGTATCCAGATTGCCTCAGATTGGCAGGTTGTGCCCNNNCCCCCCCCCCCCCCCCCTCGAGACCCGTTCACTGAGGGAGAGCCTAGCAGGAGTGCTGGACTCTAGGTGACATAGCTCTGGGGTTCATTGGAACATGAAAACCCCTTCGGGACCATAAGATTACAATCCAATGTGATAATGATGTATTGGGGAGGAGCGATTGCCCAACTTTGCAGAGGCACTGCGCAGTTGAACCAATCGCATGCTAAGCACGGAAGAATGGAGGAATTGTCTCTGGTTTGGATCTCCTTTTCTCGTACAGTTCATGCGACCTATATCTATTTGTTCTCCAACGTTACACGTCTGGGAGGTTTCGTTTGGTCGTTCTGATTGTTGATGCGTCACGTTGGCTTACGACGGTTGTGGTTCATAGAAAAGTTAAATATAATAACGAAAGTTGATTGCCGCCTGCTTGGTCGCACCACAGGAGACCTGCTGCCAGCAGATGGCGTGCTGCTGCAGGGGAACGAACTGCGCGTGGACGAGAGCTCCCTCACGGGCGAGTCGGACCACGTGCGCAAGACTCCCAGCCGCGACCCCATGCTCCTGTCCGGTGCGTGCCACAACCAGTGGGGGTCACTCTCCTCGTGCTCCATCGCTGGGACGTGTATGCGTGTTTGTGTCTGCGTGTCTGTGTAGATGTGGAGGAGCGATTGCTCGGTGATTAGCACGCTGCGCTTCAAACTCGGCGACCCGAGTTCGATTTCCGCTCGCAAGCCAAAGACAGTGGCTAATACTTTAACCAAAAGCACAAGAGCGTGGTGTTAACCACTCGCCACCCCCTCGTTTGCCATGCTGGCCTTTGACAGTTTCTCAAAGGCCATATGGGACCTTTGTGTCTATGCGTACCCGCGCGCATGCAGGCACGCACGTGATGGAGGGCTCTGGCCGTATGTTGGTTACGGCCGTGGGCATCAACTCTCAGAGCGGCATCATCTTCAAGCTGCTCGGTGCCACAGCCGGCGGCGGCCCTGACAGGAAGCGCAAACGAGGTATCGTATCGAGGCCATTGCATAGAATTTGCTGCAGAGATTTGTCTGTAAATGAGTTGCTTGAATTCGAGGCAGGTTAGGGTCGCACGGGTGGAGCGGTGGAACGCTGGTTTGCGGACTACACTGTGGGCCAGGAGACCCAATTTGCATTGCAGGCCACGGTACACAACGGTACTGGCCGACATCTAAGCTAGGCTTGGACCTCACCCTGCCTCCTCACAACTCCCTTTCACCTGTCCACACTGACCAGTATGACGAGGTAATGTTAATCATGCCCATAACTGATAGGGAATTGGGACTTTCATTCAGTAATGGCTTGAGAGGCCTACAAATATGTTTTAATGCCAGTCAAACAAATGCATAAAAAATAATATTTTCTCTACAAAATAACATTTACACGTCCTTGTTTGTATCTTTCAAGCAAATTGGTTTAGGATACAGAAATAGAAGAATTTGATAAATTGTGAGAACGTGGTGTGAAATGCCTCTGGTTATAACCATGCATTTGCCGTATGAGGAGCCGTGTTTTGATCAATGACGGTGTTGCTAGTGACTAACCCTCCTCGTCTTTCTCCTCTTCCTGTTTTACTCCATTATTGCTGCATGTCGTCACCATATTTCACCACGTGTACAATGAACCACCAACACCAACCACTCTAATACCGGTGAAAATTATTCCAAATCACCCAAACATTTGGCCAAAATCCCTGCTTGCTCAGGAAAAAGAGCAGCCTCTGCCAAGGCCTGCCTCTCCCCCCCCAAATCTCTGCCGCCAACTTCTCCCATCACTAGCCAGGCCTGCAAAGAGACGGATTCCATGAAGGGTATGTACATCAAAGATCTGCCCCGAATCTCTTATCTTCTAAATCGTTGCTTCTAAACCAAAATATCAATCGAAGATCCTCCAATCACATTTTTTTTAGTACATATAGAATCCTATCAACGCGGTCGTTTTTTAGGAAGCAGGGAGCTCAAGAATTGTTTTTACACTTTGCAATTCAAGCCAGTGATTGTTGTGCTGTAGTCTAGGTTGTTTTCATTTGATTCTGTAATTGAATTAAACCTTGAAACAAACAAAAATGGCAACAGCTATCTATCTGATTTTTGTTTGAAAAATCCGGATTCTATTACAAATTGAATGTTTAGCAGCGTATATTTATGATTTGCTTGGTGAACGTGTGCCACTTTCATCGTTGGTACACTGTAAATGAGACTGCAAATCTTATTGAATCAAATAGACCAGTAATTGTGACGATTTGTCAGATCTCCATGTGAGGTGGTCGCTGAATTGTCCCACTTCTAAATCCATGATGGGTTCATCCTGACTGGTGAGCAACGAATGTGGTCGGTTAGTCAGATCATCCTCCTAGCTCCCATAGCTCGATGATCTCTATCGTCTCTCCTGCAGAGACGACTGGAGCCATCTCCAAAGACGCCCTGAAGGGTGAGCATCTCCCGGCACCTGGAAGGCGGCATCACCTGCTCCCAACATCACCGGGGCCTACCGCGGCGTTGGGGCCGGCGCTGACATCTGCGCTGTGTCTTGTGCTGGCGCTCGTCTGCGCAGGAGCGCAGAACATCGAGATGTGGCCGCTCGCCGAGGACAGCGTCGACGCTAGCCCTGGCGCCGTCGCTGGCGCCAGTATCGACGCTGGCACTGGTGCCAGTGGCGTGAACTCGCTGAACGGCAGAGAGCAAACGAAGACCGAAGAAAAAAAGAAGAAAAAGAAGAAAAAGAAAAAGCCGAAGAAGGAGAGGTCCCCGCTGCAGACGAAGCTCACCAAACTGGCTGTGATGATCGGCAAGGCTGGTGCGCCACCCTGCTCCCTTCTTTCTCCATGTCGCATCGCTTCCTTTGTGCTGACAAAGTAATTTAACGACTTAGCGGGAGCGTTTTTCATGAGGTCAGGGATCGACTTTAATGCAAGGCTTGTGCGCCATGATTCCAAACGTTGGGTTCATCTTCCTCACTGCCGTGTCACTGTTAAACAAACACGGGCTAAAATTACACACAAAAAGCATCCCTTGAGATAGCTTTGGTCTTGTCATAAATTTTTATCCCAATCATCTTGTTGGCATCAGGTCAGAGCCGGAGTTTTGCTTCCAGAATGCATAACCAAACTTAATATAATGGGGACAAGCACTGGTGTGGACTGAATTGAACCTGGGCTGTCAGTGGGACTGGCCTAGCAGTCTGAATTCTGAGCCACCCAGCTGCACCATACATTCTACCAACATCTTTAATTATGAGATGAAATTAAATGAACGAGAGCTTTAAAACCCCTACCCTAACCTTTCATCGACCCCTCCCGACCTCCCGTAGGCCTGCTGATGTCACTGCTGACGATGGTGATCCTGGTGCTGTACTTTGTGATCGAGACGTTTGGGGTGCAGGGCCGCCCATGGCTCTCGCAATGCACCACCGTCTACATGCAGTACTTCGTCAAGTACTTCATCATCGGTGTGACCGTGCTCGTGGTCGCCATGCCAGAGGGGCTGCCCCTCGCCATCACCATCGCTCTCGCCTACTCTGTTAAGGTGAGGACGCGGTGCCGCCCCAGGTGACACCAGCTGTCGATGCAAATGTTTATCACGTTGGACTTGTTGATGCCACTTCCCCCACAACCAAATAATGCACTCTCTCCTACGTCTGCCCTCTAATCTCCCTCAACTGCTGCCACACACTCTTGTGCCTCTCTCCTGTCATCTCATTCAACTGTCTATGCCAATGGAACTTTCAGCGTTTTCTCTTCTCTATGTGTGGTTTCTCCTTTCCCCATACTAAATTCCCATTAAATAACGTAGCCAAGTATACCAGTGTAGCAAGACCCTCTCGAAAGGAATCTTAAGACACTGAGAATTTTACTGGGTAAATGCAGAATGTTGTGGTGGTGGTGATGCTGTTGATAAGCGAATGGCTCTTATTGCAGAAAATGATGAAGGACAACAACCTGGTGCGGCACCTGGATGCGTGCGAGACGATGGGAAATGCCACGGCCATCTGCTCTGACAAGACGGGCACGCTCACCACCAACCGCATGACGGTAGTGCAGGTGAGCCACTTACCATAACTGTGATGGTGACGCTGGTGAAGCTGCTCACCGCCAACCACCAAACACAACCAGGCACCACATGACAGTGGTGCAGGTGAGCTGCTCACCACAACCAAAAACTACATCGTGGTTGTTGTGAACGCCTCTCTCCACAACCACACGGCACCGGCTGCATCGCCCTCGTGCTTCCTGCCGGCCTTTCTAGACATGTGCTCGCTCGCAGCACCCACCGCTTGTTTAGGCAACACGGGGGACCCCTGTCTCTGTGTTGGTCCAGGTCTTCGTGGGAGGGAAGCTTCATCGACTCGATGGGGGCGAGGGACTCCCCACTCTGTCTCCTGCAGTGCTCACGGAGCTGTGCAACGCCATGACCATCAACTCTGCCTACACCAGCAAGATCCTGGTGTGTGCCCTTGGCGTGTCTATGCGTGTGTCTTTGTTGTGGATCAGTAGTTAGCAAGTTGGGCCAGAAACCTGGTGACCCGAGTTCAAATGCCACTCACGGCCAACACCAGTGACGATTGTTTGAACCGATTCTAGGCCTTCTTCTAGGTCGACTCAGTCTCAAATGAGTTACTAATCCAGTGTGTAAACATTACCATTCGGGAGACAAACGTGGCTGAGCGTGGTGCTTCATAGGTGCTTGCTAACGCACTTGAGCCCATCAGTCCGTTAAGGATATATGGGGAGCTTTGTCTTTTTGTCCGTGTGTAACAACGAGCAAAGCGCCGCCCACTAAAACTCAGCGAGTTGGCACAGTAAGAAGTACAAGTGGTGCCTCGGCCAGTCATCTCGCTCAGTCTATGGCACGTGGGTCTCTCCGGTGACCTCCTTTCAGCGGACATTTCAGACTTCGTGTGATAACCTCAAAGCACACCTAGCCTGGCACAGGTACTTAGAGCGATCACCACCACTTAGTAGCGAACAGAGGTGGTTCTTGTTTGTGTCGAAACCAGTTTTGAGCCCTTTTACGGTATGTTCCTCCAAACGTGGAAGAGTAATAACGGTAGAGGAATTCTGTGCGGAAGCCCTCTGGTCGTGGCTAGTAAACCTTGACATTGTCATCTACCGCCTGAACATACTCCATACGTAAGAATAGAACCGTGCACAAATATCAGTACTGCCTGGCCATGTTGCTGGCCACACGACCCTTAGGTGTGCAACATCAGACAATATGTATGCATGTTTGTGGTTATGTGCATGTCTAAGCACCTGTGTACCCTTGTGTCTCTACGTTTGTCTCTGCATATGTATACGTGTTAGCCGTTCCCGTGCATCTGCGTGCGCTCATATCTCTCTCGTATCTCTCCGTGCATCTCAGTGGTTCACGTGTGTGTCCTCCAAGCTCTTTGTCTTCCCCCCCCCCCTCCCCAGCCGCCTGAGCGGGAGGGTGGGCTGCCCCGCCAGATGGGTAACAAGACTGAGTGTGCTCTGCTGGGGCTGGTGGAGGCACTGGGGGGCGACTACCAGGCGCTGCGTGACGGCATGCCGGAGGAGGTGCTGCACAAGGTCTACACCTTCAATTCAACGCGCAAATCCATGAGCACGGTGGTGCGAGCCCCAGAGGGCGGCTACCGCCTCTACAGCAAGGGCGCCTCCGAAATCCTGCTGCAGAGGTGCAGAGTGGCGGTCACTCCGAACTATCTGCTTGTTCGTCCACCGGATTAGTTTTTTATACATACGGGACCTGAGCTCCGCTTCTAATTCTACACCCTACCCCAACACGTGCTGCTGGACAGGATGTGATTGCTGGGGCTTTTTGAGCTCATCCCAATCCGCTCATCCCTGCCCACTCTGTGCAATAATCGCGCCTCCTCAATCGTTCACCCACTCACCTCTGCATAGTCGTTACCCCCCCCTCCCCACTCTCTCGGGCAGGTGCTCCCACGTACTGGATGCCACCGGAAGCCCCGTGCCATTCCTGGCGGCGCAGCGGCAGGAGGCGGCTGACGCAGCGATCGAGCCAATGGCACGCGAGGGTCTGCGCACCATCTGCATCGCGAGTCGCAGCTTCTCCGCGGGCGCTGAGCCCCCGTGGGACGACGAGAAGAGCGTCGTCGCTCAGCTCGTCTGTCTCGCTGTCGTCGGCATCGAGGACCCCGTGAGGCCCGAGGTGAAGGGGGGTGGCAGATAGGGGGGCTGAGGGGGGGTCTGTGAATGGTACAGGGCTTGGCTTCTTTGGAAGAGAAGGTTCGTAAAGGATGCTCATGGGCAGTTGGAAGGACTCGCCCTCTATCGGCGACGGAGGACGAGGAAGTGCTCACAACGAAGGGCACCGCGTATATAAAACACATCGATTTGGTGAAGTGGGAAGTACAAGGGTGTACCTGCCAGTTATTCCAGTCAGTCGATCCCTGGATATGTTCTTTGACCTCCTTGTCAGTATGCAGCCTTAGACACTTCACATTTACTCAATGCACTTAGCCTGGCGTAATGCCAGTGGGACTGATTTACAGTTGAAGAACCTCTCTAGAGTCTTTATTCCACTAGAAGTCCAGCAATGCACGAACGCAATTAATTGCAAGTGTTGTTGTTATTGACATGCCATTCTCTCCACAGCTCAGACTTGTAACAAAAAAACATCAACAAAAGTTGTTGATTTGCTGTTCATATGTGGTTGTTGTTGCTGATATGCTGTTCTCTCCACAGCTCTGTGCAGCCCTTTGTGACGCCCGGGTGAAAAGCACTCTAGGAGTGCAATTATTATTATTGCACGTTTACAATCCGCAAGTTGACACACTAATTATCCAATAATGAACACGGTGCAATTGATATCGCAATAATCCTCACATTGTGACATTAGGAATCATGTGGTGAAAAATCCTGTCACATAAAGCATGATCGGGTAAAGTCACGCTGGTGCCACGGATGCTCAATTTTTTGGCACAGAAATAGCCAAAGTCACCTCAACGTTCCACGTTAACTGGGTTCCCACTGCAGGTTCCACGAGCAATCGCCCAGTGCCAGCGTGCGGGCATCACGGTGCGCATGGTGACGGGCGACAACATCAGTACGGCACGCGCCATCGCCACCAAGTGCGGCATCCTGGCACCTGACGAGGACTTCCTGTGCCTCGAGGGCAAGGAGTTCAACCAGAGGATTTGCAACGATATTGGAGAGGTGCATGCTGACCTATGGGTCACAACTTGGTCCTTGAGCTACAGGCCCAAAAATTGTTTGTGGGTACTGTTTAGGGTGCAATGTGCTGGCAATGATTGCATGGAAATGTTTTGTCTCGAGAGCACAAATCTGTCTTATGCGAAACTGGTTGTGGTGGCCTTGTATGGTTAAATAATCCACCTTATTTCATATTGGTTTTTGTTTTAGGAAAACCACAAAACTCATCTCATCTCTCATCTCATTATCTGAAACCGCTTAATCCTATATAGGGTCACGGTGAAGCCGGAGCCTATCCCACAAAACTGAATGTTATAAAAAAAACATGTGCACAATATTAAAATAGGAAGTGTGTATGAAACAGAGGTAGACGTTGTACATTTTTTGTCCTATGCTGGATTCTAGTCGCATTTGCTGCTCTCCAGGTGGTACTGACCAACCTCTTTGGCTTATGGACCACAACTGCTAGCATGGCCTCACGGCTGGTGTCCTATCTGGTAGGTGGATCAGGAGCAGTTTGACAAGGTGTGGCCTAAGCTGCGGGTGCTCGCCAGGTCATCGCCCACCGACAAGTACACGCTAGTCAAAGGTAGCGCACGCTACACGCTTATTATGGATATGTTGCAAACCTCATGTCACAACATTCTGCCAATTAAAGCTCTTGAGTGTCTGGGTGTTGTAACGACTGTTGATGTCTAGAAGCTTTTTGAAAATCATGGGATTTGAGGACTGACCTTTAGAGCTGCTCTTTTGAGTTTCCTTCTCTCTCCTTCAAGACATTTCACCTGCCACATTGAGCCATTATAAATTGTAATTAATTATTATTATTATTGAAAATACTCAAATACATTTTGGGATTTGTCACCAGTATTATAACATGATATGCCCTTATGCCTGGACTGGTGATAAGAGTAGAGGGTGGGGCCACCTGTGTCGGAGCCAGGCTACCTGGGCAGTTCAGGGAGGATAGTGCGTGGGCTGTAGAAACAATTCCACTTTGGAAAACGGTGACATGGGATGTCATGGTGGCACTTGTGCCTGCACCCTATTTCAAACCCAATGATCCAAGTTTGACTCCCGTCAATGGCGAGTGATATCTAAAGCAGTCCTTGATTGCCTCTCGGCCGACTTGTGCTTTAAATGAGTACTCGGTGTAGTGAGTAAAGATCACACGCTCGTGTGCGTGGCTGTGTCCTTCGAAGGTGCTCCCTATCGGTACTTGCCCCAACGTTTTATGGAGGCTACCCAGGGTATCTTTACCTTTTGCTTTGTGTGCGTTGTGCAGGAATAATTGAGAGCTCGGCAGCCGACCGGAGGCAAGTGGTGGCCGTGACTGGCGACGGCACCAATGATGGACCAGCGCTTAAAAAGGCCGATATCGGCTTTGCCATGGTGTTCTTCCATTTCTATACCGTCTCCCCACAGTCAAGTCTCGATACGTCCCACACATTGCATTGCATTAGGGTATAAGCAGAATTGTGATGATGGAGGTTTTCATGGCTCGATGCATGATGATTGCTTCAAAAAGCTGCTCTTTCGGGACAGCCGCGTCGATTGCTCCCTCTCTCCCCGTCACGGCGTTTCGCCTCACACGCATTAGAGGCATCCTCAGGCGCCTGAGGATGCCTCTAATGTGTGTGAGGCATCCTCAGGCGATCAACGTGGCTGTCCCGAGAGAACAGCTTTTCGAAGCAATCATCCGAAGCGGAATTGATTTGGGGGGGAAATGAAGAATGGGGAAACACCGGGGTAAGGAGGAAGAGCAATGCTGACTGGATAGAACAACTGGGATCCCTCACCAAGTACAACAATAACAGTGGGCTAGCTGTGGCAGCACAACTCTTGGAGCGATGTGTTCTCATGCATGCGCATGCGTGCGCTCCCAGCTGTGTCATGTAACTGCGCACATCGCTGGTACATTCATGTTCGGTATTGTGTGTTTTTGTGCACGTGTGTGTGTGTGTGTGTGTCGGTTGTGGGGAGCGATAGCTCAACAGTTAGGACGTTGTGCTACAAACCCGGCCACCCGAGTTCATATCCTACTCATGGTCAACACCAGTGACTATTTTCTGAATTGGTCCTAGGCCTCCTCTTAGTCAACTCGGCCTCAAATTAGTATCTAGTGCGATGTTTAAACATTGGCTCTAGGGAAAAACAGGTGGTCAGACTTGTAGTGCTAGTCACCCACCTCCTCTTGTGCCGTGTAGACCTTCTTAGCTGCTCACTAAGCACTTGACCCTACGGTCTATTAAAGATATGCGGGGGGGTCTTTGTATGCATTCCACGTGCGTGTTCCGTGTGCGTGCGTGTGTGCGTGCGTGCGTGCGTGCCTGTACCCAGGGCCTCGCGGGTACCGACGTGGCCAAGGAGGCGTCAGACATCATTCTGACGGATGACAACTTCAGCTCCATCGTGAAGGCAGTGATGTGGGGGCGCAACGTCTAC
Organism: Mordacia mordax; assembly: GCA_036362905.1. Classification (NCBI taxonomy): domain Eukaryota; kingdom Metazoa; phylum Chordata; class Hyperoartia; order Petromyzontiformes; family Petromyzontidae; genus Mordacia; species Mordacia mordax. Next base: position 22,458,636 of record JAZEWT010000016.1, on the reverse strand, counting down.
GACAGCATCGCCAAGTTCCTGCAGTTCCAGCTCACGGTCAACGTGTCGGCCGTCATTGTCGCCTTCACAGGCGCCTGCATTACGCAGGTGCAGCGCCAGTGTCCACCGTGCTCCGTACTTTTCCCCGTGTTTGTGTCGTTGCGTGAGATTGTCACCCACGTGATGCCAATGTTTTTGGTTGGGCGTGTTTTTACAGTAATCGTATGCATGCTGTGTGAGTGGTGTCAGAAGAAAGATGTACACGGCAGGTTTCCATAGCATTTGAATCAAATCTCTGTACAATAATGTCACTGTTATATCTCCCTTCTAGCGATATTGATCACCAACATCGCAGGGCCGTAAGAGTTTACGACCGATTTGAGTAGCCACCAACCAGTGGTGGATTGATTGCAGCTTATAACAGAAGCATAGGCATGTCTTGAACCTGATCTTGAAAAGGAACAGGGAGCCAACATCACGAATGACAGAGGGAAGGAGTGACCGATGACGGGAGTAGCAGAATAGAATAGGTAACCTCCCACTTAACGAAGATCGTTTCGGGGATGCCGTAGACAGCCTTGTCAACTGCAGAGGGGAGTGCAAGGAGAGGCATAAGGTGTGAAGTGGGAGGATGTGTGGAGGGGAGTGGAGTGAGATGAGAGTTGCTGTGCGAGAGCACTTGGCAGCAAATCTATCAAGACACGACATTTCAATTATAGCACCATCCTTCGGTTCGGCTCATGGCCAAGTCGGTTACCGTCTGCAGGACTCTCCGCTCAAGGCTGTGCAGATGCTCTGGGTGAACCTCATCATGGACACGTTTGCATCACTGGCGCTCGCCACGGAGCCTCCCACACCTGCGTTGCTGCGACGGCGTCCATACGGGCGCGACCACCCGCTCGTGTCGCGCACCATGGCCAAGTTCATCCTGGGCCATGCCTTCTACCAGCTCGCCGTCATTTTCACCATCCTCTTCGCTGGTGCGGGTGCCAACGTCGCTTAGTTGTGAGCTTGCCAGCCATAGCGAATGCGGTGTATAGAGTGCGTGGCGGTCACCTGGGTCGTTGATTCTCACCTGGTGTGTGTGATGCTCACCTGGGTGTGTGTGATTGATTGATTCTCACCTGGGTGTGTGTGATTCTCACCTGGGTGTGTGTGATTGATTGATTCTCACCTGGGTGTGTGTGATTCTCACCTGGGTGTGGGTGTGTGATTCTCACCTGGGTGTGTGTGTGATTGATTCTCACCTGGGGGTGTGTGATTGATTGATTCTCACGTGGGGTGTGTTTGATTCTCACGTGGGCGTGTGTCTGATTCTCACCTCACCTGGGTGTGCGTGTGTGATTGATTCTCACAACAGGGAATGTCACCTAAATAAGGGGAACACCAAATTTAATGTGCCTGGCTTCATTTGTTTTTAACTTCGTGGTGTGTGGGGGGTGGCACTTGTTGCCCTCTACGGTGTGGTCCATTCGATGTAAAAGGGTCTCCAATTAAGCTATGTGGACAACACAGAACTGCACGAAATGAAAATTGATTTTTGACAGCAAACAATGACACTGATGGCTTTATCGGTAAAATGACAAACGTATTAATATAAAATAGTAGATCGCCATGTTAGCGTGTTCTTTATCCCTCCCTCTCTCCAGTCGTTTAAGTCGTTCCATCCGTCTCTCTGTGTAGGCGAGCTCCTATTCGACATAGACAGTGGGCGCAGTGCACAGCTGCACACGGCACCCACTCAGCACTACACCATCCTCTTCAACGCGTTCGTCATGATGCAGATCTTTAACGAGATAAACGCGCGCAAGGTACACGGCGAGAGGAACGTTTTCGCGGGGATTCATCGCAACCCGGTCTTCATCGTCATCGTCGTCGGTACCGCCGCCACGCAGGTGCCTGTCGCCTCAGCCTCCTTGTCGCTGGGCAGTGTTGCGCCTGCTGAGCGCCATTCCCGAATGCCCACTTTGATCCATCCCCCAAAAGGTCATCGTCGCAAGTCATCATTTAGATCGCGGTTCCTATGTGGTGTGAGAGCTTAACTGGTACCACTAAATATCCATACACATATACAAAACCATAGGCTTGTTTCGCAGACCCATAGACGTACATCAATTACTCCCTCAGTCCAAGAATGGATCCGAAACTGACAAAGGCCTGAATTCGATTGTTGTTTTTTGCTAATGGTTGAACGAGGTTGTCAAGTATAGCCGTCTTGATCTCAGCCCAATAAAATCGGACTAGCATAGCAGGCCATAACCTTACAAAGCGATCCATAGACCTACACAGAGACATGCATTTGCATAAAGACACACGGTGCATTAACAAAGTACAACATTGGCTGGGGCAGCCTATTTTTTTTTTCACATGCTACACGGGGGATACTTGTCTGTGATTGCTTTGGCGTTGCGTGCGTGTGTCTGCATGGCAGGTGATAATAGTGCATTTTGGAGGCCAGCCATTCAGCTGCACTCCGCTCACCATAGAGCAGTGGATGTGGTGTGTCTTCTTGGGAGTCGGGGAGCTGCTGTGGGGCCAGGTGAGTGTGAGTGAGCGACCCTTAGGTGTCTGCCATAGTCAGTAGAATAGGTAAACAATATCTAAACGTGTGCGCAAACATACACGAGGGAAATGTTCCCTCTGCTCGTTCAATGCGTTGCTTGAGTGGTGGTGCAGTTGTTGTTGCACCGCTCTAATTAAATTGGACACCTGAGTTGGATTCGCCTCTTCCTTTTTTTATTTGTTTAACATTTTTTTTGTTATTTTATGTCTTTCATTGGTTTATATATAGTAATTATTTTACTTAATTGATCTAATTTCATGTTGTTGATGACGTGGCATTCTCTCCACAGCTCTGTGCAGCGCTTTGTGACTTGGCTGAAAAGCGCTTTAGAAATATTATTATTATGAGATTGCAAGCATTATGTATGTATTAACTTTTCAGTAAATTTGAAAATGGAACGCATGTACTTTAATCAAACTATAACACAAATATAACAAGCGTCCAACGTGAGGCTCACACCCACGACCCTGAGATTAAGATGCCGTTCTCTCCACAGCTCTGTGCAAGCACTTTGTGACCCTCGCTTGAAAAGCGCTCTATAAGTGCTATTATTATATAGGACAGTCTGCAAACAAGCACCACCTTCATTCAACATTTTGCTTGGAAGCGAAATGTTAAATGTCAAGGCTCGTTCCCATGGCTGCGGTGGCGGTCTTGCAATTCTCCACCGTTTTACTGCTGACATCCGACCGATTCCGTAGCCGACTTTGAATTCATTCGAGCAGATGTCTCTGAATTAGAGTTAAAAACTGATTTTTGATCACGGGCTACCGAGGCAGACTTCATCTCTTCAGCCGCCCGCGACCCCCACTCGTCTTTGCAACACCGCACAGCTCTCCGAACCTGTGAGTGAAGACTGCGATAAGCCTCCTTATTTTCGGCCATGGGATTTTGCAAACTGTGCGAGTGAGCCTGCTGTTTTCTCTCGGCTAGCTTAAAACACATCCTCTGTCCGCTATAGTTTCGAGGGAGGTCTGGACCATGTACCCAGTGCAGCCATTTCAGCTAAAATGAGCTACAGCCCTAATTATCACCTATTTCCCCTCGGCATTGGGAGGCGTAGAGGACGATGTCAGCCCCAGCTTCAAACGATGATGAAATTATTGTTTGTAGCTTTCATCAGCGAGCCGAAATCGGGCCACTCTGGGATTGAATTGGGTCCTTTGTGGACGCCCACCACTGCTGTGAAAGGATGGCAGGTGAATCTTAGAGTTGACAAGCCGATGGTCAGACGTTAGATCAGCTCCACGGTAGGTCCTGGTGTCGAGGACATGTGCCTGCATTCGCTGCTCCACCACTTATGTTGTCCAGCAGGTGTTCTTCCTTTGACCCGGCTCATATTCAAGATGATTTGAAGATGTGTCAATGACGGAACAGCGTGTTGGTGATTACGAACCCATGGGCTGCACAGAAGTGTCGCAGCTTCCTACCCTTGTTATTGAGCTAATCTGGCCCATGCTTTCCAATCACTCCAGCCACGGTGTCTTCATCATAATCCACTTGGGCATTAAGGTCACCTAGCAGGATGACTCTATCCCGAAGGGCCACTTTAGCCAACACCTCGCACAGGAGGTCATAGAAGGCATCTCACTCTTGCCTTGCCTTCATCCCTCCACCGATGTTCATCTAAAATGAGGGCGTAAGCCACCACCACCACCATCATCCCTCACCTCCCGTTTTATAGGGAGGCAAGCCCACAGCAGCCTGGCACTCACAGGTTACCACACCTCACCGCCACATTCTCACGCCCCCTTCATTTTTTAATTCAGAAGAAAAGCCAATTCATGTCGCGTGGCCGTTTCCTGTCCCAAGTGAAGGATTGTCCACCCTTCTTAATGACTGGAGTCAGAACCAGTCCACCGGACCTTTTGTATCTCACAGAGGTTCAGGCGGTACCCGTCCATCTCTCGACAGAGGAATGGCAAACTTTCCTCCGCAACGAGTATTCGAATATTCCACGTTGCCACATGCAGCAGATTGTTGTTTCTGAAGGAACCCCCGGGGGTAGGTATTCAGCCTCCTGGCTTCAGGATATCCCCTGGGGTTTGGCCAGGGGATGTCATAAACGCCTGTCTGCCGGGGGCCTCCGGCACTTGCTTGAGTTTTTCTTTTTCATTACACGGTTGAATGGTGATTTAATTGAAGTTGGAGGGATTACCTGCTCCTCGCACCCATCCAGAGCTCCCTTGGCCGCTGTAGAGACTGAGAGCAGCCACCATAGCGTTACCGACCGGCACCATGAGGAGGCGGGGGTTATTTTGCTGGTCAGACACACGAGACCCGAGATCTGCACAGAACCATTGACGCCAACAAAGGTCCACTGCTTCCCGTAGCCTCCCGCACAGAGACCAATCATTCTGTGGTGTGCGTGTGCTCATTGCTGTCAGTTGATGGTGAGCGTTAATGTAAATCGCTGCTGCCGCAAGAAGCGCGACACCGGTGCGGACAAGAAGCATGGCACGCTGGGTCCACTCGACAACGCTGACTCTGACTCGGAGTCAGATCCTGGCGATGGTGACTCAGCGGGGTCGGAGGGACACGATGACGCCACGCACGCGACGGAACTGCGAGCAGCACGGCTGCTCTGGTTACGCAGCTTCAACCGAATTC
>JAZEWT010000016.1:22435654-22448068 GCA_036362905.1 Mordacia mordax | reverse complement strand
TGGTGTAGGTGTGTACGTGTATATGAGGCAGTGGTGTAGGTGTGTACATGTATATGAGGCAGTGGTGTAGGTGTGTGATATGAGGCAGTGGTGTGGGTATATGAGGCAGTGGTGTAGGTGTGTGTATATGAGGTAGTGGTGGAGGTGTGTACGTGTATATGAGGCAGTGGTGTAGGTGTGTGCGAATGGTATTTGCTGCAGGCAGGTAAGCGCTGTTCACGGTGTCGCTGAGCAGTGGTGGGACTTTTCCATCATCATCATCATCAGCTCAGACAACTGCTGCTGCTGTTGAAGAGCGGCGGGATGAGAAGGGAGGAAAGGGTCAGCTGTCTTCTTATTTGTTAGAGCGCACCAGCGGTGTTAATAATGAGGAAACAGGCAATTTGCAGGTTCCCCCCACGGGGGGTACAGTGGGGGATGATGGTTGAACGAGACGCGGCATACGGACAATAGCAATTGATTAGTAACACATATAAGAATGCTTCTTGACTTCTTGCTGCTCCGTTAAAATGCATCCATTAAATCCAAGATTAAAATTGAAGCTCACTCGTGCAACATTCATTGGAATTATGTCGTGCTTTTTAATCAGTATGTGTTCGGGAGGGGGGGGGGTCATCATTGAATTTTGTCCGCGGCCCCAGAATTATTAATACCGCCTCGGGTTGCACCCGGGGGACTCGATCGAGTTAACCAGTTAATCTACAGCGGTGCGGCTCTGTACCTGTGTGTGTATATTTCTGTGTGTGTGTGTGTATGAGTGTATTTTTCTGTGTATGTGTGTCCATGTAAGGGAGCGGTCATGTAGTCGTTTGCACGCTGCGCTAAGAACTCGGCGAGCCTAGTTTGGATTCCCGCTCTCCACAACCAATGGTGACAATTATCCAAACCCGCACTGGGCTTTCCCTAAATCGACTCGGCCCCAAATTAATACCTGGCACAGTGTGTAAACATTCTTACTATGGAAACAAGGGCGGCCGTGGTGCTGACTACCCGGCACACCTCTCGTGTGCCGTCCTGGCTTCCCAGCAGTCGATTAAGGCTATATAGGTGATCTTTGTCTTTGCTCTGAACCCATCTGAGTGCCGCACAGTTTCCACACAGCATCTTGGTATCTCGGCCACCATCTTTATTTGTTTATATAATGTACAGTGAGAGACCAGAGTTTACCTTATTGTTACAGTAAAGGGCTATCGGAAAACCCCACCCCCAACGCACTCACCTGTGCGCTGACCCTGCTGCTCACCTGTACAGACCTATCTCCTGTACAACACCAATGACTCTCAATGAGTTATTCTCACCGGGTTAGATAACCCCGACTTGTTTGGTGTCTCACCTGTACGAATATATCTGCTATACAGCCGCTGCTTCTTTATACTGCGGTCACCCGTACATCTCCCTTATCTCTACAAACAATACTCACCTATTTAGTTCTCATCTGTACAGGCAATACCTATAGAACTCTCGTGTGTACAGGCATTACTTACCTGTACAGCCCATGTACGTATCTCAACTTTATCTCTCACTATTATGCTGTACACACACCCTTGGTTACCGCATTCCATTCCGCACACACATACACACGCGCACAACCCAAGTACATACGGGAACACACATTCACAAGTCACATAGGTACCTAGGTGCACACAAGGAACACGTTCAAACGGGTTTATATGCACATACACACAAAGGTATACACAGGGAGCATACAGGCACATATATAAATACACATATATACTGTACTGTGCACACATATAGCACATGCAACAGCTTTTGGTGACATAACTACGGGCGGCCTGTGCTGGGCTAGGTGCATCCTGAGGCCATGTGAATTTTCGATAGCTTGCTGGCAAGAAACCACGAGCTAGAACGAGGTGCCATGGACTGGCATATGCATCCCTCTGCCCCGTTGCGTGATTCACGAACCTCCTCCACAGGACGAAATCTTGACACCGCGGGTACCACCTAATAATTAGGATATTTGCTTTGCCTTATCAACACACGTATGCACAAACACAGGAACAAAGGTACAAAGATCCCCGTATAGTCTGAACACACTGTTGGTGCAAGGGTTAGCGTGCACTTTTAAGGTCGACACGGCGCACGCGGAAGTAGGTTGACCAGGTGAGCAACATCGCCAGGGCGCCTTTGTCTCCCTAGTAACAATGTTTACACACTACACTGGGTACTTCTCTGAGGCTGAGTCGAACTCGTCACTCCAGCGAGATTTAATCTCGAGTAGCCATGTTTCTAGCCCAGGACGCTAACCGCTGAGCCACCGCTGCCCACAGTAACAGCCACACACACTTTCCAGGGCTTTATGCTTTGCGGCTGGCATACCCTAGGCATTGGCCCAACCTCTGCACATTCACGCGGATTATATGTATTTTTAATTGTTATATTGTTGGGTGGGAAATTTAGAACGTTGGTACATTATTTACATGAGCTGTTTATTGGCTGTCTTGATAATCCACATCTCATGCACGAAATATGTGAATAATAATGAACTGAAATGCATTCCTTTTAAATCCTCTGCTCCATAAAAGCCTCCCCACACTATGTGTCTCAGGGGGGGTTATTTGACCATATTTCATGTCAGTGTTGATTGGTGAAGAGGGGGGCCCCATGACAAAACACGTGTCTCTCGTCTCTTATGTTGGGCGTGGCTATGCGGATTTATGGCAAGGTGCTGTAAGAAGTCCGCGAACCGGTGCTCCAACACCCCACAGACTCAGATGTACATTTATTAGTATATTGATTGTATGTAAACATGTACATCCATTTTGGGAATCCACTGTTGGATGAGGCCCTGCTTACAACACGATGCTTCTTGGGGAATTTCACCGGGCACAGTGCAACATTATTCGTTAATGTATATTATCAGTTCTGTTCGAGATTGTGAGGCTGGTCCGCTGTGAAAAGGAGCTTCACAGCTTGTCAGGTTCGTCCAGCAGAAATCGAATGTCACACTTGTTTATATACCATTGTAAAAGCACGTACAACTTCTCAGCAAAACAATCACTATACGTCCACCGAACTGGATAAAGTGTACATACTGACTGACTGAAGCCCCAAGATGTTTTTTTACAAACGAGACTCATTCTTGCCTGTTGAGTTCTACTCCTGGTTAAATGCACTACATGCGTCTCGTTTTCAGAGTCGTCTGTGCTGGGCCAGCTCTCCGTGGCTCCCGTCGTGGTTGGCCATGACGCTCGCTATCACCGCCACCCTCCTGCTATGTAAGTTGGCCTCCTCCCCCCTAGCCCCCCAGCCCCCTTCCACTACCTCCCTTTATCTCCCCGCTCCATCTCCCCTTCTCCCGGCCGGCTGCATCCCCTCGTGTGTCTGCAGACAGACTCCTTCGCTCCTCATCGCACGAAGCCAGGCAGTTTGAATGTGACCACAACTAAAGTTTTTGGACTAACATTGAGGCTTGCACTTTAACGTCACTTTTTGAAGGGTGACTGTAGAGGGAAGGGCGTGTAGGTGTAGTGGGGCACAGAGGAAGCCACAGCATGACTCAAAAGAGAAATGAAAACCTGTTATAGATAAGGAACATTGAATCCTCGCCTTTGACCAAATTATCCTGAATCTGCACGATATTACCGGATCTCAAAAGCCAAGCAGGTTTCAGCTTGGTAGGGACTTTTACAGAAGACTGCCTCCAGGCGATACCAGGTGTAAAAAACTTAGCCTGTCAAGTCGCCAGCAGATGGAACCTAAAAGCACGGATGGTAGGTAGGAGAAGGCATGGAGGGGCGTCGAGTGAGATGAGAGGAGAGAGGTAGGAGAGCGTGTGGAGGGAAGTCAGGTGAGATGAGAGGGGAGAGGTAGGAGAGTGCGTGGAGGGGAGTGAAATGAAAGGGCAAAGGTAGGCAGGAGTGAGTGCATAAAGAATCTTGAACACTGACAGTTCAATTATTGAAATTGATGCAAGTCGTGTTTGTTTCTGTGTATTAACTGAACTGATTTTGGAATGAGTTTGCATTAATGTTAAATGAATCACGTTGAATTCATTGGTAGATAGTTTATATTTAGATTATTTCCCCCACATGTTCTCTCACACCCACCCTACCACCACCACCATGACTGTCACCTCCCTCCTCCACGAAATTGTCCACGCGTCCTGCCACGGCGCGGATGGAATGTTTGACTTGGCCCTGGAGCCTGGTACCTCGCTCACAGCTTAGCTCTCCACTTGCTTCGTCTACGTGATTCATGGACAAATAGCACGAGTCCACTCGCAGTCTCACCTTCGCTTTCCACTTCCTCATCTCCACCCCCCTGCTCGCCCCCCCCTCCTCTCCTTGTCCCCTCCGCACGCCCCAGAGCCATTTGGAGACCTCAGGCACTCGAGTGCCTAAGCAAGGGTTTATGCAAAGTTCAAGAAAATTCTATCAAGTTTTTTGAGCACCTTGAAAGCATTGTGATTATGACCTGCTGTAGATATTTAAGGATACTTTTTAAGCAGGACAGAAGAATTGCCCCACTAACGTTGAGATCTGGGATGAGTTGACGGCTGTTCGTAAGGTGTGGAGTGCAGTCTGTGGTCCTGATTTCAACTGAGATGTCATTCTACACATTTACCAATATCACTCCAGAAACTTCTAAATGCATGCCTATACCACCAGTATTTATAAGTTTGACATTCAGCCACAACACCTAGGTGGTCTGAAATTTTTTGGTAAAACCGGAGTCATAAATTGAGTATTTGTGTATTTATGTGTGTGTGAGTCATAATGTAAGTCACCCTGAATAAGGGCATCTGCTAAATAGTAAAATATAATAACAGTCTGAAGGCTGGGAGTCCCCTGCCAGTCGGTAGAGGCGAGGAGATGGCAGCTCACGAGGAAACGCTACACCTTCTACTGCCAGGGGTGAGCCCGGGACGAGCCGGGGACGAACCTGGGATGGGCCCGGGATGGGCCCGGGACAGGCGTGTTAGAGCTGAGAATTTACCAGCTCGTGAGTGAGGAGTGAGTCTCATGTCTCCTTGTCACTCGTGATCTCTGCAGGATTCTCTGTTCAGTAGTGGAGAGGCTGTCATGCTTGGATACAATTCGTCGGATTGCTGTTATGACACGGATCATGGACGTCGATGAGGAAAATGAAACAAAACCTGTCAAGTGTGGAAGAGTGCATGCTTAGAATTAGGGTGACAAAAAGAGGAACGCACTTGATGTTGTATGATTTTAAAAATAGCAAGGGAGCTTGGGCAGAACGTGTCGCAAAAAGGGGGCGACGGCTGTCGATTTAGACTGACGATGGAATGGCAGCCAAAGGAGGGAACGTGCGCGCAGATTCACATCGAGTATTTTGTGTCAGGTGTGCTTTTCCAGCCCTGCCAACGGAATATTACAACAAGAAACAACTTGTTCTTCTTCGGGTTCCAATGTTTGCATGCTATCCCGATCACAATGGCCCTAAGAACCTTGGCATTAATGTGGCTGGCACGGGGTCACAGTAGCAGCGGCAGCAGAAATAATCTGAGATTACGCACGTGTGAGGAGTTAGAGACTGATCGACACAAGGCCATTGTAGTTCCGTTAACATAGGACATTACTGCAGTACAGGATGGCTGGCCACTGGTGTGTGCAGAATAAGGCTAGGCTCAGGAATAGGTTGAGAGTTGGAGACACATTTAGGGTCAAATTATCACACAGTCCAAAAAAAAATGCTGCTGCATATGTTCATTGGTTTGTAGACTAAATTGCCCGCAGTGCCCGGTGATGGACTGGCGTCCTATTGTGGGTATATCTCAACCTTGCGCCCTGTGTCTGCCGGAATAGGCTCCGGCTAACCGCGACCCTGTACAGGACTAAGCGGTTTCTGACAATGAGATGAGTTATCATCAGAGGTATATTCAGAGCGTGTTAATTGGCGAGCCAACCAATGATTACACTCCGTTACAGGGCACGTAACACCCCTCCTTAGTAGAGATGTAAGTATTCATGCACCCTCTGATTTGTCAGTTTATTTGTTCGTCCATCAATGCATTACGAGCCAACTAGTGAACCTATGAGCAAATCTTTGCACAAGCCGCCACCCTCTGTATGAATTCACACTTCCTTTTGGTCGATGGGGGGTGCCCCAGTGTGAGGTTAACAATTCATAGGTTGTACGATCAATCCGCCGACGATGGGTAGCACGCTGGTGCAGTGGTAAGATCTGTGTCTCACAGAAAGAAAGTTCTGCCTGCGGCAGTTCGATTCTCATTTTGGGTCCTTTTCTGTGTGGAGTATGTGTTTTCGCAATCTGTTCTGCATGAATTTCCTCTGGTCTCTCCGGTTTCCTCCCACAAACAACAAACTCGCATTAATTGGCCCATAACATCTAATATATAGAACACAGTTTCTGGTGGGTTGGTGCTGGCTATATTCATGACTTGACCACCCCTCCCCCCCTTGCAGGTTTCCTCGTGCCTCCGAGTCATTTTCTCTTCGAATGAATTCCTTCCACATTAAATTAATATGTGCTATGCACTATACATTGTATTTACTATTTTTATAAGACAGAGGATCTTCCTTCAACCCCCTGCCTCTATCGATGAGCGGTATAAATCGATTTATGGTAAAGTAGTTTGATTGGCAGGTTGTGCGAGGTGTGATAATTTGTGAGTACTCCCACCTCCGCCAAAACGTCTGAGCAGTGTGGAAGAGGAGGCAAAAATTACCCTATCTGGAGGGTCTTCCTAATGCTCCTTCCAGTGGAGACCCTTCTTCCTCCGACTGCGGCAAGAATGAGGTATTGCAGGTCTGCACTTTTATGATTTAGCCAGTTGCGTTACGAGCTTGATTTGGCACGTACAGATAAACACACCCGCTTAATCACCTCCCCCACAGCAAAATGTAATAAAGGCACAAACACCACCGCTTATTTTGGCAACAATATAAGCCAGACGATGGCTCGGAAACTACAGCCATACACGTTTTGGCACAGCCACCGTGTGGTATCAATCACTGCAGGTACCTGTTGGATAAAGTGAAAAACGTCTCTGGGAACTGTTGTCCCATTCAGGCACCTGCACCGTGCGTAGATAAGAAGGGAGGACGAGCCTGCTATAGGGAGATGTGTGGTGGCGATTTCGGCTTGAAATCCCATCCAGGTGGCTGTGGGCTGTGAACAAATTTGGCCACAGCAGCTACAGCTGAAGCCAGAACAGATATCTGTGACCGAGACCGCTGCGGTTCCCGCAGCAGTGGGTACCAGGTACGTGGACAATTGTAATGGCACTCAGAGGCGACCAAGTGGCTTAGAGGTCATGTATTTATCACTAAAGTCTGCACACAAAGAACACAAAATTTAGTTTTTCTCTTAACCTGGCCATAACTTCCAGTTCTGAGAATTAAAACGTCAGTTTGACCATCATGCTACACGCTATCTCCTAGCAGTGTGTGATAAAAAGCCACCTGTAAGGTTTATTTGTAAGCAATCCATCACGTCATACGTTAGTCTGAGCATGCTTATGCTACTTTCTGGCTCTTAGGGATTACATTTTAAGTTAAACCATTACGCATGGGGCGGCGCGGTGGCTCAGTGGTTAGCGCTGTCGCCTCACAGCAACAAGGTCCCGAGTTCGAATCTCTCGGCTCGGGTGCCTTTCTGTGTGGAGTTTGCATGTTCTCCCCGTGTCCGCGTGGGTTTTCGCCAGGTACTCCGGTTTCCTCCCACAGTCCAAAAAGCATGCTGCGACATAGGTTAATTGGCTCGCAGGCTAAATTGCCCGCAGTGCCCGGCGATGGACTGGCGTCCCATCGTGGGTGTATCCCTGCCTTGCGCCCTGTGTCTGCCGGGATAGGCTCCGAGCTCACCGTGACCCTGTATAGGACTAAGCGGTTTCAGACAATGAGATGAGATGAGATTAATTTATTTAAATTACTGGTCACTGCCGTGCTGTGCATCTAGAGCGTGCAAGCTCACCAGGTACTTTCTGCTGTAACAATTAAAAAACAATTTATGTTAGAGATAAGAGGCATTTTTGTATCGGTAAAAACCCGCATCTAGAGCTTGAAGGTTAACTTTGTACTTTTTGGCATAATAATACACATCTATCCATCACATACTGATATCCGCAATAGAGATATGTTTTGGGGAAAAAGTGCCGGTACATTTTTTTATCCATTCAGCCCCCCAAAAAATGACAATGACAGCAGCATCATTGTTATCTGAATTTACAATTACATTGAAACTGCAATTCATGACAAGTGACGCAGTCACAATAGTAAGTGACCCCGGGTCTGGCGAGGTGCTGAGAGTTTGTGAGCCAGTCCTTTTGTGCTCGCCTCTGCTTTGTCTGCATCTTCGTGACCGAGATGAGAAGGTGGCCACTCGTGGTCAGAGAATAGGGGATGCATGGGACGTGTGGGCGTACGAAAGCAGAAGGTGGAGGAGGGACTGGTGGTAAACATATTGATGCCCGCGTACAGATGTACGGATGGATTGGAGAGGTCGCAGGGCGAACAAGGATGGAATAATCATTTAATAGTTTATTACATTTACATAGCAGCACAATGTTCTTCTCATGTCCGAGTGGGTTTTTGCCGGGCACTTCGGTTTTCTCGCACAGTCCAAAAAACATGCTGATGCATAGGTTAATTGGCTTGCAGACTAAGTTGTCCACAGTGCCCGGTGATGGACTGGCGTCCCATCATGGGTATATCCCTGCCTTGCGCCCTGTGTCTGCCGGGATAGACTCTGCCTCACCGCGACCCTGCACAGGATTAAGCGTTTTCTGACAATGAGATGAGATGTAGCAGCGCTTTTTATGCAGAGGCCCCAAAACGCTGCAGGAAACAGATGTGAGTATTATGATGGTATGGGTCCGTTTATGAGTGCTTTTTAGTTCTGGGAGGAAGCCGGAGAACCTGGGAAAAAAAAAACAAGCAGAAGAGGGGGGAGAACGCACATACTGCACACAGACAGGCGCCCAAGGTGGGAATCGAACCATCTTTGGCAGGAACTTCTTTCTGTGAAGCACAAATCATAGCACTGTGCCACCCTGACGTACAGACACAATGCTTTAGCAGGTAGAGTGGCACAGGGACATACGTATCAGACACAAGACAGGGAGCTACAAACAAAGACATAACCACATGGACATACAGATCGATTGACTGAAAGACAACGAGGACATGCCCACAGAGCAACAGACACGTGGACAGCCAAATCCAAGTACAGAGAACACAGATGGATAGACAGATTCATTTGAATGTGGGTTTTTGCGGCTCGATGTATGAGAATTACTCTCTGTAGCTTCAGAAGCCCGATGATGCGTCCCAACGTGGGAGGTGAAATACGCAAAGTTGAGCACAGGAATACTCGACGCGGCTATGCTGAAAAAATAGCGACGGAGGAGTAATTTGCAGACAGGTTGATTGACAAACAAATGGCTGCAGACACGACAGACAGGAGTGATGGCAGCACAGACCAATTAACAGATAGACGGATGGATCAAGCGACAGTACAGGCATGGACAGTGTAGGCAGACAGAACAGCTTAAGGCAGACAAAGAGAAGAAGGGAGAGGGTGAGGCGAGAAGGATGACAGATGAACTAAACGCATGGCCTTGTAAGAGGTGGGGAGAGGAGCGGACCGGACAATGGGGAGAGGAGGGTGAGTGGAGCGGATGAGCGGGGGATACTTGGAGACTTGCTCGCCGTTGCTTGGAGAGTCGAGAGCGCAAGCGCCCGTCTCGTTCGGAACGCATTGTCCGAGCAACGGAGCAAACGGCAGAACTTGACAGAACACAAGCAGCGCTTTCTCACGCTCCCGCCCCCCGCTCCGCCCAACGCCTTCCCCCCCCACCTCCACCAAACCGCCATTGAGGCAACCTCAAGCAAATTTTCTTCGTACTAGAAGTATAGTGAAAGAACATAATTGATGCAATCACACTGTGAAATGCTCTCGCAGTGGTAAGAGCCACGCCTCACTGAATTTTCTGCCGAAGGAAGGTCGATTCCCACCTCGGGACCTTTCTGTGTGATGTTTGTGCGTTCTCTCTCTGTTCTGCGTGGGTTTCTTCTGGGTTCTTTGGAATCTTCCCACAACTAAAATTAAAGTGAGGCGTAGAGAGGAACGTTCGACGCGGCTGTCCCGAGAGAGCAGCTTTTGGAAACAATCATCATTAAAGCACTTATTCATTAATTGGCTGATAACATAATAGTATGTATATCCTACATATTATTATGTTATCAGGCATTGGCCTACCACACAACTGCCTTTCATCTCTGCAGTTTTCTGGAGCCTCTGAATCGTTCTCTCTTAGAATTAATACCATGAACATTGAACAAATATGCATTATAAAATCACGTGTCATGAATATGTGGGTTTTGTTTGTTGAAAAAGTATGCTGTGTCATTGTGTCGTGCAACAACCGAGTCAGTCTCCGACGCCACAGACCGCTCGTGGATCCCCGGACGTGCTGGCGCTTCTCAGCTGGCGGCGCCACCAGTAACGATGACGGGAAGCTTCTTACTTTGCCTCGGCTTCATTAAACATAACGCTCAACAGCACTCCGCGTTGCGTGTGCCAACCGAACTCTCTCAAACTGCTGGTACATCGGCTCCGAGCTGCGGCACTCCCATCTGAACAGCCCGTTGTCGTCTACATTGTCAATCTCCAGCTCGCCGAGTTCCCATTCACCGACTCTCCTCTGGCTCTCCCTCAATCCACCTTTTATCTACCACCCCCTCGTGGGTACGTGACATCTGACATCCGATCCGGTTGTCCTTCCTGTTTACCCCACACACGCACCACCATCTTCCTTCAGTTCCTTGAACTTCCGATGACCCCCCTCCGGTCGATCATCCCGTAGCAACAACACCCCGTGACCCAGCCATCACAGCCAATCGAACACGACCCACTCTCGACACCGCTCATCACACACAACACCCCACTCAACCATTCACACCGCCGTAACCAGACACTACTCATCACACACAACACCCCACTCCACCACACCGCCGTAACCAGACACCACTCATCACACACAACACCCCACTCAACCATTCACACGGCCGTAACCAGACACCGCTAATCACACACAACACCCCACTCAACCGCACACCTCCGTAACCAGACACCGCTCATCACGCACAACACCCTCCCACTCACCCCATGACATCGCGACCCCCCTCACGGCCCTATCTCTGGGTGTGGGTGTCCGGGTGCACCTAGCCTGGCACGGCGCAGATCTTGGCACCACAATTACATATTAAGTAATATCAAACCAATGCATTGATGTACGTTTTTGTGGCTCAATGTATGAGACGTGCTTTCAAGAGATGCTCTTTCAAGCTATCCCGAAATAGCAGCTCGTGAGAGCAGTCCTCATGGGACTGTCAAATCATATCGCATCATAAACAATTTTATCGCGTTGTGAAATAGTGACATCATCCTATCATAACGAATCTAACTTTGTGGAAAGCCTACCACCGACCACTATTTTCCTCCTGAGGCCTTGAAGTCCTCTGGCTGGAGCTGTTGATGCTGCTCACTGCCGTGTACGTTCATAATGGTACACTCTTGCTCTGCGCATGCTCAGGAATACTTATTCCTTCTTTTTTTTACAGTTATTTTAGCGACTACTTGATGTGCTTCATAGATTTATATTATCTTTATCTTTTCTGATGTTGTTGACATGCTCTTCTCTCCATATCTCTGTGCAGCGCTTTGTGACCCTCGGGTGAAAGGCGCTTCAGAAGTTCAAATATTATTATGTATGTTTGTGTGTACACGCAGGGGCAGGTGTGTGTACGTTGGCGAGAGGACAGCAGCCAGACCTGCCCACGAGTTGCACGGAGGGCAGCTGCTATCCAGCGACGGGTGACCTGCTGGTGGGCCGCGAAGACCGCCTCTCTGCCAGCTCCACGTGCGGCGTGACGTCGCCGCAGCAGTACTGCATCGTCAGCCACCTCATGGTCGGGGCGCACGTCTCATTCACACTCGTGCGGCTGCACAACTGCTTTGGCTCAACCGCACTCGCACGGCCGCATTGGCACACCCACTCTAGCACACTTGGGCTGGCACAACCACACAGGCACAACCACAATGATAGAACCACACTGGCACAACCACACAGGCACAACCACAATGATAGAACCACACTGGCACAACCACACTGGCAAAACCACGTTGACAGAACGGCACTGGCACAACCACATGATGATGTGCATCAAAGTCAAAGTGTGCCCACGCTGAGCATGCGATGAAACTTAGTTCGGGTCTCTGTCTCTTCACACAACCGTCATTACCGAGAATTTCTCTTCATAGCTGCTATTTTTGAGATAGCCGTGTCGAGTGTTCCTCTGTCATTTGCGACATTTCACCCCTCACGTTGAAGGAATCGTCAGGCTTTTGAATCTGCATCATAGCCACTGCTGCCTTCCCACAAAGTGAACATGAGTTCACTACGATGAT
>JAZEWT010000016.1:22400018-22435580 GCA_036362905.1 Mordacia mordax | reverse complement strand
TGAGCGTTTGACCGAGCTATTGGTGCCACGGTCACCGCCGTCGTGCAGTGGAGAATCCGTGTGGAACTTGAGCAGAGCAGTGTCGCCTTTCGTGTTCGAGAATGCTCCGTGACGGCCGATTTCACAGAGTGACCTCCGAGAACCATTTAAGGGACCTCTGGGCGACACATTAGCGGTCAGCACTTGTGTGCCCACTCTGCAATCCGAGAGTAAATGTTCATCAATTGACATTTAAGCTGACAGTTTCCAAATGAAGTGCTGCATCACATTTTATGTGCCGGGTTTTTTTGTGTGCACTCATTATTGCCCAGGCTGAGACTATCAACTCGTTGCACTTGAGAACGATATTGGATCACAGGCTGCTGAATCCAGATTCAAACCCAGGAGTAGATGGTGAAGGCTGAAGCCCTCTGACCCCTGCGGTACCCGGCCACCTCGGCACGCTCTTAGCTGGAGTAGCGCAGCCACCATCATCTCGACGCACGTAACAGCACGGTCACGATTCACTGGCCCAGCATGGCCCACAATTGTAAATGTCCCATATAGCCTTAACAGATTGTAGGGTGAAGTGCTGTGAGTGAGCACCTATGAAGACCGGCACAGCACACACATACACATGTATACACGTGCAACCCTCTTCTTAACCCACTACTGTATGAAGGCCATCGCACACTGTGTGGGTCACAGGGGCTGTTTGACCATACTTCACGCTGGTCAGGGCCAGTAGGGGAACACGGGGAGTATTAACCGTGGAACTGATTTTTCCACATTGCCCCTCTGCTGATAACGTAGCCCCAGAGCGGCCAAGTGATTTTCAGGCTCAACCCTGCTTGACCCCTACATATTTGCGTACAAACGTCCCAAAGCATGACTCCTGAGCTTCCAGCACAGGGATCAAACCCAGGTGCTCTCCCTTCTCGGGCTGCCCTGCCTCAATACTCATCTCAGGGAGCTCACGGGGGAGCTGATTGACTTGCGATCAGGGTCCACGATGACAAGGGGTCCCATCCAGTGGCGCGGGGCTCGGGGCTCGTGCTTCCAGTGACTGGCACGCATGCCGAAATGACAGCGTTAATATTTAAACGCATTCTTGGAAGAAAATATTTTCTGGCTAGTCTGCTTCGTGGCAATATATTCTCTTGGCATGTTAATCTTTGACCCAGAGAATTACTTTTGAACATCTCGGTATGTTCTGTGTAAAGAGTATGCTCACCTGAAGCCAGATTGCTCACGGCTTCCGTACATTGCTTGGTGTGTAGTTTTGTAAAAAGAAGAGCACAAGTCCAAGATGTTGAATTAGCGACGAGACGGTTCTTGTAAAACAACTACTTGTTTTCGAGAAAACGCGCAAGTAAACTCGTGCACGCATTCCTACAAGTACAGCGATAGCAATTCCCGCAAATAGCTCACACAGGCTGTCACGGCAAGTGCCGTTGTGGTTAGCAAGCTCTTATTTAAATCCAGTGCGGTGGAGAGAGAGGCGACTGTGTGGTGTAGGGAGGAGGAGGCTGCTGCGGCCGCTGTCCTCGTGAAAACCACGCTTCCCCATATCTCAGTTCATTCAAGTCGATTCGAAGTCGGAAAGGCATCGTGCACACGCCTGGACTATGTTACTCAGTTCTCCGTGTGGGTTTGTTGGGTGCTAATCCGAAATAAACTCCGTTTTTTTTTTCAGCTAAATCTGTTATCGCAACACAACTTTGGCCTGCACCTTTGATGTTATTTCATGACCTTTCCAAACGTTACAGTGGCGCTACTTCCCTCGCCCCCTCTCTATCACCCAATTGCCAACTTACTTTCGGTGCTGATGCGTACTTTTTTATTTGAAATGCGTTAAACTTCGTTAAACGTTCGAGTGGCTTAAGGTTGCGCGATAAGAACGATCAACGATACCCGCGAGAGCGGCATGGAGCCACAGGTGGTGCTCTGGGCAGTACACGTGGCAGGAACACAGGTACAGAGGGAGGCAGGGGCCTGACGAAATTATTTATTCATGTATACACAAATGCTTATTTATTAATGGGCGCACCACTAAAATAAATCTATTAAATTAAAGATAAAAAAAAACATAAGCTCGTTAGTGCAACATTACTTTGGATGATTTAGTGCTTGTTAATCGTATTTTTGGGGGAAGGGGCTCATCATTGAAATCTTCCTGGAGCCCCAGAATCAATAATACTTCCCCTGGACGATCGAGCCACATTGTGGGAAACCCGCTGACGGACGTGGCGGGTTTGCAGTCGAGTCGATCTCTGATGGCAGTAGTGCAACATTATGCTGCATGCTCGTTCATACTGGATCATGTCCGTCGTTCGTGAGAACGATTTTGCCCCCCCTCCGCCGTCTGGTTACGGATGGAGGGGCAGTGCTAACGCACGGACGCGTTCAACCTTTGTTTGGAAAGCATGTAAGAAAAAAATCTGACACAAAATAGCCCAAGCGTCAAGATGACACCGATACCCTGAGCAGCAGAGCCATGACGCCTTGGGTGCACACTGCAGTAGCAGCGTAGTCGCTGCGCTTGTCCTCACCCGACAGGTAGCACAAGGAGGAGGAATGCACGGCTGGGGGAGGGGAGCGCATGATGAGAGCTCCGGTTAACCTACGGCACCTTGGTGCCGGCTGCCTGTGTAGCGCGTGGGGGAGCGGTGGCTCCGTGGGGGAGCGGTGGCTCCGTGGCCAGCGCGCATTGCTCTGAACTGTTCGATTCCCGCTCACGCCCAACACCAGTAAGGATTTTCTGAATCGGTTCTGGGCCTCCCCTAGGTCGACTCAGCCACAACCGAGTACCTGGTGAAGTCTGTAAACATTGCCACGAGGGAGAGAAAAGCAGGGAGACAAAAACGACTGGGCATAGTGCTGGTGCGCCACCTCCTCATGTACCGTGTCGTTGTTTATAAATGCTTATTAGGAGTTCTTGACCCTACAATCTGCAGAAGCTATACGGGGTGTCTTTGTCATTGTGTCTGCACGTGTACGCAGCACCGCACGCCGGCGCACTTTCACTGCAGGAATTCGCCCGCGGTCGCGTGCGGCTCCACTCCCGGACACCCACCGACGAGCCGGGTCGGCCTGCGTGCATGTCTGTGCGTGCCCTTTGTCTCATAATAACGAGCTGAACGGCCTGGCCGCTAAAACTCAGCGAGTTGACAGCAGGGAGTACAGGTGATGCCTCTGCCGGTCATCTCAATCAGACAGCCCATGCACATGGGTCTGCCCCGTTACCTTTGTCGGTGCTTTGCATAGGTAGGTGCTGTTGATGTGTGTCTGCGGGGAGCGGTAGTGTAGCGGTTGGAGTGCTGTGGCTCTATAAACCTGGTGATCTGAGTAGAGATTATCTGAACAATTTCTATAAAACAACAGCGTGGGGGGGAGGGGCATAGAGAGAGCGAACGAGGGGTTGCGAAGACTTGGAGGAGAAGGATTTTGAGGAGATATTTGACAGCAGGGAGAGGTCGAGAGGGGGGGGGTCAGCTGGAATTGTCTGTGAAGAGACGTCTACAGGATAGAAGCAAGGTGTATACAAGCGCGATCATAATGGTGGAGCAGCAGCTCCTGGGAGCGAAGAGCGTGGGGAGTGATGGGAATGGGGATAGTAATGGGAGTGCAAGGGGGAAACGATGGGAGATTGGAGGGCAGCGGGTGGGAGGGAGGAGTGATCTGAGTGCAGGGAAGCTGGAGCAGCAGAATGAGCGATGGGAACAATGAGAGCGGGGGGACAAGGCCTGCACCGTCAGGGGTGGAGAAGGTTGCAGAGGATGAAAGTCGAGGCAGGGCCAGGCAGGGATCTCGCATTGAGAATTACGGCATCCACGCCTGCCCGCATAATTGCCTCTAGGAGACGGCGGCGGCCTGAACCCTGCGCCCTGCCGGTGTTGCAACCGCAACCCGTCACCACCGCTGCGTGGCCCTTTGGACCCAGAGGGTGATTGCTCACGGGTTGGGTGAGGCTTGGGTTTTACCGAGCGGCGGTGCCGGTGAGATGTGGGGTGCGTCCACGTGGGTTCACCCTCGGATGGCGGGGGCGTGACGAGCCACAGTGTGTTTATGATATGTTGTGGGGGAGCGGTGGCACAGCGGCTAGGGTGCTATGCTCTGAATCTGGCCACACCAAGTTTGAGTTCTGCTGACGGTCAATATAGGTGATGATAATCTAAACTATTCTTAGGCCTCCCCTAAGGCAGCTTAAATATTATAACATGGTGCCGTGTCTAAACTTTATCACTGTGGAGACAAAGGCAGCCGGGCATGGATCTGATCACTTATAGGGACAACACTTGCCCGAACAGTCTGTTAAAGGCTGTATGGGGGGGGGGGCTCTGTCTTTGTGAGAATGTTTGAGTTTGTGTTTATATCTGCTGTGATGAGGAACGGTGCTAAGTACTGAAAGTAAGTTTGGATGTCTTTCTGGCTGGCCGCAACATCACCCCATGTGCCATGCCTTCTTCTTAATAGGTGCTCACTAACTGCACTTGTCCTTACGGTCGATTGAATATGTTCACATGCCGTGCATCAGGGTGTTGCCTTTGTGCCCGTGTCTCTAGGTGTTGTATGGTGTCAAGTCTCGCACCGTGCCAGGACAGATGCACCATGATGCCACAGTGTCACGGCAAGGGGTGGGGGGTAGGGTTATGACTTTGTGAGTAGACGGGGTCGCTCGGGGCGACAAAGGATTAGGCGAGGAGAGGAGAGATCATCCCCCAGTCACCTCCCGACACTATTCCCCCTCCAGAGATTTCCCCCTCCTCACAAGTTGGCGAGCACCACGTGGGTTGGAAAATCAAGGGATGGATCTCTCCTGGCCAACCATATTACTTATGCCAACGATCTGGTGATTGCTGCTCACTCTGAGGAGTTGGGGGCTCTGCTGTTGAGCCTGGAGCATATCGCAAAGAGGTGGCGTCTATCCATTAGCCACACCAAAACCAAGTGTCGGGGCACACCAACAAGTAGGCCTCCACACTACCAGCGGGCCGCCCGCTGGCGCTCCCCGTGGATCCTGGGCCGTGCACGATGGCGCCATTCTTCTCACGCAGCAGCAACACTAGTGACGAGGATGGGAGGCTTCTGGTCTTTCAGCACTTGCATTAACGCAAACATAACACCCACTAACAACAACAGCAACCACTAACACAATTCAATGACACAAGACTACACCTCGCGCTCTGCGCGCTAGCGATCCGCCACGTTCTACATCGCGGCCGCTCAGCCGCCACGTTCCCACACGACGGTAGCCTCTCTGCACTTCTCCGTTATAGCCTCTCAGCAGCACCCTTCCAGAATCTTCTGTCTAATGTCGCCCCAACCTCGTGATGTTTTTGCAGTTCAGGGAGTGTCCCACTTCACCTTACCAACCTCACCTCGTATGACCCCTCATAGCAACCGTGCCCAGCCATCCACACCATCGTAACCTGGCAACCGACCTGATTCCATGGCGCGAGCGTCAGCATGCACTCAGCCTGGCACGGTGCGACACCTCACTCGGCATCACTCATCGTCGTCACTCGGCACCGCTCCTCACCATCACGCGTCATCACTCGGCACCGCTCAAAGTGCACGACCCACTCAGGGCTGGGTATGGGTATGCAGGCGCACCTAGCCTTGCACGGCGCGGGGCTTGGCACCACACAAACACTTTTCTGGGTATTTTATGCTACCAAACACTCAACCCCCTCAGCTGTCTATTAGTGACTGGGGAGTTCTGGAGAGTAGAGACGTTTCCATACCTAGGCAATGTGCATATAGCCAGCTCCAGTTTGGCAACTGAGGTCTCGCTCCATATCTGTCAGGCGGCGTTATATTTTCGTCGGCTGCGTCGTGACATTCTGTGGAAACTGCCTGGACTGTCACTCCACACAAAGCTTCAGGTCTTCTCAGCTGCAATCATGTCTTCTATTCCCTGTACTTGCGAAACTTGCTCCCCCCCAGCAGAACATCTGCGTTTCCGGTTGACCTGCCAATGATCCATATTGGGTACGGGCAGATTGGACTCCGTGAGGAGCTCACAAATTCTCCAAGGATCTTGACAGGGTCCCATAGGTGAGCTCCTCCAGTTGATGAGGCTGCGGTTGCTGGAGCATGTCCAAGCAGCTTCTGTTTGGCCGGATAGAGGGAGCTAAATGGGCGCGGCACGGGCGAGAGAAGAGATGGATCGAAGTGGCACAGGAGGACCTGGAGCTTAGTGGACTTGCTCAAGGCTGGTACAGTGCTGTCACGGTCGACCTCTGTGTGAGGAGGGTTATAAAGGATGCTACGGGGAAGTTAGAAGTAGTTGCCTTCCAACAACAGCAGAGGGTAGAGAGGATCGTCACTCACAATAATGAACGGAGTGTCAGTTTGATAAAACACAGCAAGCTGGCCTGGGACAAATGCCCTGGTGACCTCACCGCAACTTAGTGACATAGCGGTTGTTGTTGTTGTGTGTAACGGTAATGTAGCGGTTAGCATGCTGCGCTACAAATTCCGGTGCCCCAAGTTCGATTCCCACTGGCAAACACCAGTGACGATTTTTAGAATTGATCCTGGATCTATCCTAAGTCTCCTCAGCCTCAAATGACTACCTGGTGCAGTCTATAAACATTGCCACTCGGGAGACAAAGGCGGCCGGGCATAGCGTTGGCCACCCACCCCCTCATGCGCCGTACTGGCCTTTATAGGTGCTCGCTAAGAGAACTTGACCCTGTAGTCTGTTAAGGCTATCCGTGAGATCTTTGTTTTGTGTGCGCAGAGAGTGGTAGTGCCGTGGTTGTCTCGCTGCGCGTCAGATCAACTGCGGGAATAGCCGACGTCATGCGAGGAAAGCATTCGTCTAGCAGTAGATCAGTAATGGTACCGACGATGACCATGTTGGTGACCATCACCTGCCACTGCGGTGTTCGGGGCTGAGCGGAGATCTCTTTGCGATGATCTGCAGGAGGACGACAAGTGCTTTGTGTGCGACTCCCGCCAGCGCCAGGGGCCCAACAGCCACCGCATCCAAAACGTCGTCATGAACTTCGACCCCACTCGCAAGAACGCGTGGTGGCAGTCGGAGAATGGTAACTGCGTGCGAGCGCTCTCGCCTTGCACGCACGTCTGTGTGTGTGTTTGCGCGTGCGGGAAGCAGCTGTGCATTGGTAAGCGCGGTGTGTTACGAGCCCAGAGGCCCGGGTTTGAGTTCTGCTCATGGCCAGCACTCGTGACGATTTTTAAAACCTGTTTTAGACCTCCCCTAGGTCGGCTCAGGGTAAAATGAGTACCTGGCGCAGCAGGTAAACATGTACACTGGGGAGACAAAGGCAGCCAGGTGTTGTGCTATAGCCACGCACCTCCTCGCACATGGTGCTAGCCTTCATAGGTGTTCGCGACGACTACTTGACCCTACAGATCGAGCTTATATGGGGATCTTTGTCTTTCTGAAGGGGTGCTTGTATGCAGGTATGACGTGTGTGTGCTTCTGCATGCTGCACGCCACCTGTGTGTGTGTACACGCATACATGTCCACACATGTCCTCCTCCTCCTGTTTTCATTTAACCTTTTGCAAATATTTTCGAACGGGAAGATTTGATAACATTCCTGTCCATTAAAGCACGCGACGTATGATACCCTGCCAGGGTTTTTTTCCAACAACAAAAAAACCGACACAGCGAGCACCTTTGTTGATAAACGCACACGCATACACATTTGCGAGTGAGCGCACGTCAGTGCCTGCGTCGCGGGCGAGCAAGCGATGCGAACGAGGTCGTCAGCCCGAGAGTGGTGACGAGGTCACGGCCCCCCCCCGCCCCCCACGAGACTCCCTTCGTCCCCGTGATGCACAGGCCTAGAACAAGTGAGCGTGCGGCTGGACCTCGAGGCGGAGTTCCACTTCACACATCTCATTCTCACGTTCAAGGTATGCGTTTACAAGTGCGCGTGCATGTGTGGAGGACCGTGGCGCGGCGGTTAGCCTGCTGGGTTATAAACCCGGTGACCCGAGTTTGATTCCCCTTCATGACCAATACCAGTGATGGCTTTCTGAACCGATTCTGGGCCTCCCTGTTTCGATTCAGCCTCAAGTGAGTACTTAGTGCGGTGTGTAAACATTGCCACGACGGAGACATCGGTGGCTGGGCGTCGTGGTCACCCACCCCCGCGTGTGCTATGTCGACTTTCATAGGTTGTCGCTAACGACATTTGACCTTAAAGTCTGTGAATGCGACACGGGAGATCTGTTTCGTGTGAGGAGTGGTAGTTCAGCGGTTAGTCCGATGCACTCCTAACCTGACGGCACGAGCTCGATTCCTGCTCACGACCAATACTAGCAGTGATTTTTTTTACCAGTCCTGGGCATCCTCTAGATCGACTCAGCTTCAAATAAGAATCTGGTGCAGTGTGTAAATATTGCCACGAGGGAGACAAAAGTGGCTGGGCGTGGTGCTGTTGACCACCCACACACACGTGTCGTGTTGACCTTCATAGGTGCTCGCTAACAGCATTTCACCCTACAGTCTGTTAAGGCTGTACAGGGGATCTTTGTGCATCAGAGCCACTACTGTCTAGATCACTCAAACCTACTACATACAATCTATACAGAGCACCAAGCAGTCACTTGTCAAAACGTGTCCATTAATTACTTTCATCCTGAGTTCAAGAATCGATGCTAATCGCACAATAAGTATGTGAATATTCACTCCCGTGTGCAAGGTAATGAAGTCATGATTTGCATTCACAAATGCATTAAAATACATAAATACATTCGAAAAAAACGCATTTTTATATTGGCCCACATTGGAATAACTCTGCACAGATACATTTGGAGAATCCATTGCAGTGCTGCCATCTCCTGGCCCACTGAAATCCCAGACTTACCATTCTCGCTGTTCCCTAGGTAGTGTGTTATATAATTACTAAGAAGGCTTAACCCTGCTTAGATTCCAAGCTTCGTATGAAGAGCGGAATGCGAGTCTTGAGGCGAGGCTCCGGAGGTTTAGCCGGTCGAGTCAAGCCTCACGTTGCAATGCGAGACCGTTGTGCGATCGGCGGGGGAGGTGGTCTCGACTCAACCCGCGGTTTGACCTCTGCCTCGACCTTTAACTCGACTTCCCGTATCCGTCAGGCATGGTCGCCAACATCCACGTGCCTTCTCCTGCTTTGTCGCTTTCCGAGCGAATGCAGCGCACGCTCTGACACCTCCTTTGATTAGAGAACCTGACAAGCTGAGCCATCGTTCGGCTAGATCCGTGCCTCTTAGGGTGACACTGGCCGTCGGGTGTGGCTGCACATCCCCGTTGTGTTTAGATATGGGTGGCTAAGACACATGCTGAGTGTTGGACAAATATCCTGATATATTAAAGTTCATGATTTTTACGCTTTAACAATGCAACAGATGTTGATTATGTTGATAACAGAACTCTCAAAATAGTAGCGTTTACACGGGTAGGCTGAGTACTGAGTCAGTATCCAATAGGTGCAGTACTAGTTCAGTTGAGCTCCTCTTAGCCGTAATGAAGTTGAGGGCGGCCGTGCCCCTGATTCCATGCTGGGGGTCGTAGGTAGGGATCAGTTGTTGAGGGGTGGGGGTCAGGGGGCTGCAGGTGACGGGCCGGAGGAGCGAGGCGGCACGCACCTGCCATCGCTCGAATCCACCCGCTGACCTCGCTACGCTTGCTCTCTCCCCTGCCTCTCCCCTCGCCGCCCCAGACGTTCCGCCCAGCAGCTATGCTGGTGGAGCGCTCGTCCAACTTCGGACGAACGTGGCGACCGTACCGCTACTTTGCACAGGACTGCCGCTCGGCCTTCCCAGGCGTGCGCGAGGGGCCGGTGCGACGCGCAGGCGACATCGTGTGCGACTCCCGCTACTCCGACATCGAGCCCAGTACGGGCGGAGAGGTGCGCTGCCCGCAGGGGCTTCGCGGTGCCGCCGTGTCGGTGGTGCCGATGAAACCCAAAGCACTCGAAGCCAAAGATGTGATGTGTCTGGGTGGGTGTACCTGAGTGTGTCTCATTTGGGCAACCCATGGCACCTGGGTCTGTGCCGTGACCTCCTGCCGGCAAGCCTTTGACAATTCACGTGGCCTCAAAGTTCATATGGCTTGGCACACGTGCCTTGATCACGTCACTGCCACTTATTTGCGAACGGTGGTTGTTGTTGTTCTCGCCTTTGGTTGACCCAGCCACCAATGAATGCCTGGTGCGCCACTCGGGAGACAGAGGCATTTGGTTGCCATGCTGCTTACCCACCTCCTCGTGTACTGTGTTAGCCTTTATAGGTGCTCGCTAACAGCACTCGTCCGAATGGTCTGCGTATATCGCCCATTCCTCGTCCCTCTCTACAGGTCATCTTCAAGGTGCTTGATCCATCGGTCCCTGTTCCTGACCCCTACAGTGCTGAGATCCAAGGTGAGACCCCTCCCGGCCACGGGGCAGTGCCACACAGATGTTGACTCAATGCTTTCATGATGGCTAGGAGAAGCAGCCGTTGATATTTGTTTGGCTGCGCTTCCTTCGTCACTTCATTCACCATTGTCTCGCTCTGCTTTGTTCATCTCGTTCGCTCGTCCCCGGCTGCCTCGTCCCCTCGCACTGTCCATGTCCCCTCCTGTGGTGTCACCGTATCTTCGCGTGTCTCTTCTCGTGCCATATCGTGTCCCCAATGTTGGATTCCTTTCGGTGTTTTCCCACATCTTAAGTCGTCCGTGTCTTCTCGTGCCACCATGAAGAGAGGTAGAAGCCAAACGGGCTGTGTTGTGATGGTTGCGAGAGTGGTAGAGTGGGGATGAGCAAAGTGAAGTGAGACCGTTGAGTATTAGAGAGCAGGATCCTTCTCAAAGTGAGGCTGGAGACTCTGTCAATCCTTCCTGGGTAAACCAACGCAACCGTAAATCTGCATCCCAAGCAATAAGCCCTCCCGTGTCGGACAGCCGGCCGCAGCGATTGCTGTCGCGACATCTGCCGCACAGAACCGCGCGTCGCGTCGCTGCGGTGCCGGATCGAACCCTAACCCCCGCCCGGTCACGCGTTGCCCACGCCCGGCGAACAGATTTGCTGCGCGTGACGAACCTGCGCGTGAATTTCACGGCGCTGCACACGCTCGGGGACGAGCGCCTGGACTTCAGCGCGGACGCGCGGCGCAAGTACTACTACAGCGTGTATGACTTGGTGGTGCGGGGCAGCTGCTCCTGCAACGGGCACGCCGAGTCGTGCGTGCCCACCAGCAGGGATGCCAGCGGCTCCCCCGAGGGCATGGTGGGTGAACGGCCGGGTTCGGCGAGAAAGGGAGCGGTGGGGCGGTGAGCCGCCGGCTTTGCTGAGATGATGGTCGCGGTCCTGCTAAGCGTGGTCACCAGGCTCGGCCTTTGGCAATGTGCAGCGGCAGGGTCGTCCGTCTCGTGCTGCGGTTCTGATTGTCGTGAAGGCGACACCTGAGCAGACTTTGCTACTCACAAGCCTTGGTTGCTTCGGAATAATGAAGGTGATCATTCATTATGGTTATTATGAGTGGTGATAGATTTTGATGACAGTAACGATGTACTGATGTAGGCTTTCGCAGCTCGATGTATAAACTCTCTATTGAGATGTTTCATGATAATAATGAGTACAATTTATTGCGATGACAACGATGGCGATGAGTGACGGTGACAGGTTATTATGACGCGTTATGATGCGATGATAACGATGGCTATGCTGCAGGTGCACGGGCGCTGCCTGTGCGAGCACAACACGGTGGGACTTAACTGTGAGGAGTGCGACGACATCTACCAGGACCATCCCTGGCGGCCGGCACAGGGACGACACACGCACGTGTGCAAGCGTACGCATGCACACTCGTGCACACAGAGATCCCCGTATTGCCTGCTGAGTTTGTATAGCCCGTTGATGTTAGCTGCGGCCAGGAATTCAACTCTTATCACTGGGTTTATAACGCCTTACTCTGATCATCTCCACAGAACCACTCCCATACGCCGCAACATCATCACCATTGCTGTTGATGACGTTGGAGGTTATGACGAGCTTGTTGGACAAAGTTCTGGGTTTGCTCTCGAGCACGCCGGTGTGCTGCAGAAGTGTAAATTGGCACGTTCTGGTCACCAAATCTGACTGATTGGCTTGTGTTGGATGGAGCTGGGTTTGATGTTTTTTACGTGACCTAACCCAAAAACACTTCAATATGCGCACCGTGGGGTCTTTGTGTAAGTCTGTGTATCCATGTACTTCTATGGGTGCCTGTATGAAATTATGCTTGTCTATGTGTGCCAGCATTTTATTTTGTTTAACATTGATTGTGAAAGGCTTTGTGTTAAATGATAAAATTGATGTAGATGACAATGTCACTGGGTTTTGACGAGGTTATTGGCGAAGTTGCTGATTATACAATGAGGTTGGCCAGATTGTGTCAAGGTTTGCTGATTTATGACGAGGTGTGCCAGTTTATGATGACGTTTGCTGAGTAATGATGAATTTGGGTTGCGACGAGGTTCGTTGTGACGAGGTTTCTCTGGGCAGTGCAGGCTGCGAGTGCAATGGCCACGCGTCGCGCTGTCACTTCGACCTCGCCGCCTATGTTGCTAGCGGCAATGTGAGCGGTGGGGTGTGCGACGGTTGCCGCGACAACACAGCGGGGCGGCAGTGTGAGACGTGCGCGCCCTTCTACTACCGACACCCGCGGAGAGACGCGCGTGCCCCCGACTCCTGCGTCGGTGCGTCGCACGCGCACGCGCACTCGCACGCACTCGCACGCACTTGTATGATTGCGTGCGTTGCTGGTGCACGTTGCACTCGTTGCACGTGGCCATACGAGGTTACGTGCATTGGAGGAGAGGAAACACCTGA
Source organism: Mordacia mordax (assembly GCA_036362905.1). NCBI lineage: Eukaryota > Metazoa > Chordata > Hyperoartia > Petromyzontiformes > Petromyzontidae > Mordacia > Mordacia mordax. The sequence goes on along the minus strand of JAZEWT010000016.1, from coordinate 22,422,790 downwards.
CAATTTTTTTACTACGTTCACTATAAATGTATCAATTATTTCTGGCCGACCCTGCACGTGTACGCACGCACATACACACGCATAAACTGTGGCGCGTGTCCCCTGAGCCTGTGTCCGTTTTTACTCGTGACGCACGTGCATGCGCTTGTACGGACACGGACAAAGATTCCCCGTATAGCCTGAATGTATTCTGGGGTCAAATGCTGTCAGCGAGCTCCTACAGACACACATACACGCAAATAGATGAATCGTCGCTGATGCGGATGGCTGCTCTGCTAATTGTACGCGATGTAATACTGGTGCAGTCGCAGCAAGCGGATATGGCCTCAGAGGTAGTACTATGATTGGCCCTCGCCAGCCATGTAACACGGAGCTCCATGTAGAGTTTAACGCTGGGCTCTGGACATTGTCCGTGACTTATGCTGCCCGCCCCGCCCACCCGCTCTTCCATTCTCGTCTCTCCCGCTCTCCCCTCCTCTCTCCATCTCTCCTTCCCTCCTCACTCTCCCTCTGCCTGTATTCTTACTTCCGCCTCTTTTTCCCCTTTTTCTCCCCTCTGCCCATCTATCTCTGCCCTCTCTTCTCTTTCCATCTCTCTCTCCCCCCTTACCCCGTCTCCTTTTCCCCTCTCTCTCCATCTGTCTCCGCTCCCTGCCAACCTCCCTGTGGACCCCAGCATGCGACTGTGACCCGGCCGGTTCAGTGGAGGGAGGAGCGTGCGACGCGACCTCCGACCCGCGCTCTGGCACCGTAGCTGGGCAGTGCCGCTGCAAGACGGGCGTGGGCGGCGTGAGGTGCGACGAGTGTTTGCCCGGTTACGCCGGCACGCCCTCCCGCGACAACCCCTTGGGCTGCCGACGTGAGTTCCCTCTCCTTCTCACGGAGTTTCCTGTGCCGCAGACAGCGGGGCTGGGAGGGTTGAGATTTAAGAAATTCTGTTCTTAGCAACGTCGAGAGTTCACAATTTGGACTCAGTGGTTGCCCTGGTTATCATTTCCAATTTTAGTAACTGTAGAAATCCTTCACATGTCTGCATCACAGTGGGCTTTAAAGGTCCAGCGGTGTGATTCATAAGAGCAGATCTTTGTGTTCCTGCGTCGTGGTTCAAATTTAAAAATGACACCGCCAATTACTCAATTGAGATTTCACTTAACAACCATTGCTGCCTACTCTCAATGCCTGGCAGGGCCCTCCTGAAAAAGAGGAGATTCCATGTGAGGCCTTCCTAGGTTAAGAAGCATAATAATAACTACTATGTCATGGTGACGCTATACGACACACATGGGTTTCTGGACCACAGGTCACCATTCAGACCTAGCGTCCTCAACCGGTGGGCCGCGAACAACACCTCGTGATCCGTGGAGACCAGATCCAAGTGGGCTTTAGGGTGCAAATGCTTGAAAACACATGGGACGCCGTCGGAAATGCGGATCCGCCGTCCACCGCGGTGCATCGTGAACCCCAATGTGTGGCACGGCCGTGCGCGTGTGATGTGCGGCGATCAGAGTGCAGGTGTCATGTAATGGGGACCGTGATGAATATGGGTGCCTGCGATCCCGCCACGGGCGCCTGCATCTGCAAGCGCTACGTCGGCGGTGGCAGCTGCGAGCGGTGCCTGGTACAGACAATATGATACGTTTCCGATTCCTCGTCTTCTCGCAGATACTTTGCACCTCTTTTGAACAATCGTGCTCTGGAATTTCATAACACATTTCTGAAAAGCATTTGCAAGCTTGATGCCTCCAATGCGGGAGGAGAAATGTCGCAAAAGAGCGGAGGAACATGCGACACAGCTGTCCGGGAAGAACGACTATGCTGAGCAATTCTAATTGTCCCCTGGTCATGGGATGTTTGCGAATCCAGGTCTCATGCTCCACTCATCCCTCTCCTGAACCATCATATCCACGTCCACTCTACATTCCTTTAGCACGGCCCCTCGGTTTCCACGCTAGTGATTCCATCTCATTCGTTGAGTTTTTCTTTCCATGTGGTTTTCCTCTCATCTTCCAGGCTGATCCTCAGTGACTGTAAAACCACGCCACACTGTGCTTGCTGGTGCCACAGAACGTGTGGGGAGCGGTGGGCTCAGTGGTTAGCACAGTGGGTTACAAACCCGGTGACCTAAGTTAGATTTCCATTTACAACCAACACCAGTGACGATTTTATCAAGTGGTCCTGGACCTCCCGTAGGTCGACTCAAACTCAAATGAGTACCTTTTGTGGTGTGGAAACATTGCCACTAGGGAGACAAAGGCGGCCGGGTGTGGTGCTAGCCACCCATCCCCTCATGTGCTGCGTCGGCCTTCAGAGCTGGTCGCTAAAAGAACTTGACTCTACAGTCTGATTAAGGCAATTCCGGGATGTTTTGCCTCCGCGTGTGTATTTATCGAGTGTCTTCCAAATGCTATGTCTTTTCACACAGAAACAGTTATTTTATAGCGATAGGCAGTCGGCCGTAGACCGAGGAAAAAAAAGAAAAAGACCTTGAGCCTGGACTTTAATTGGGGAAGGGAGGTCGACAGCAGAGATGGCTGAGGGAGAGACCTCCAGATAATGCGGGAATCAGACGAGGAGGACTCCAAACTGGAGGCTTCAGCAGATGGGCTCGGTTGTGCGAGCGGAAAGTGGATGGAACGGAGGAGAGTGAGACGCGAGGGAAGTAGTGAGCAGGGGAGTAGGGTGAGGGAGAGGTAGCCCCCTCTGCCATCGTTCATGTGCGCCATCAAACTATGCCAGCTCACACTGCCCCCTGCTGCCGATGACGGGGCATTGACGCATCGTACAGCATGGTGCGTGTGTGGGGCCGTGTGTGTGGTGGTCGTATGGTGTGGTGGCTATGCGGTGACCGTATATGCGATGACCCTGATTTGATTGTGTGCGGTAAACATGCGGTGTTTGTGTGTGTGATGACAGAATGGTGACCGTGCGATGTCTGTGCAGTGTCTGTGCGGTATCATTGTGTGCGGTGTCTGGCAGCGTCTGTGCGGTGACCATGCGGTGTCTGTGCGGTGACCGTGCGGTGTCTGTGCGGTGTCATTGTGTGCGGTGTCTGGCAGCGTCTGTGCGGTGACCGTGCGGTGTCTGTGCAGTGTCTGTGCGGTGACCGTGCGGTCTCTGTGCGTTATCATTGTGTGCGGTGTCTGTGCGGTATCATTGTGTGCGGTGTCTGGCAGCGTCTGTGCGGTGACCGTGCGGTGTCTGTGCAGTGTCTGTGCGGTGACCGTGCGGTGTCTGCGGTGACCGTGCAGTGTCTGTGCGGTATCATTGTGTGCGGTGTCATTGTGTGCGGTGTCTGGCAGTGTCCGTGCGGTGTCTGTGCGGTGACTGTGCGGTGTCATTGTGTGCGGTGTCTGGCAGTGTCTGTGCAGTATCTGTGCGGTGACGGTGTGGTGTTATTGTGTGCGGTGTCTGGCAGTATCTGGCAGTGTCTGTGCAGTGTCTGTGCGGTGATTGTGCGGTGTCATTGTGTGCGGTGTCTGGCAGTATCTGGCAGTGTCTGTGCGGTGACTGTGCGGTGACTGTGCGGTGTCATTGTGTGCGGTGTCTGGCAGTATCTGTGCGGTGTCTGTGCGGTGTCTGTGCGGTGACTATGGAGTGACTCTGCGGTATCATTGTGTGCGGTGTCATTGTGTGCAGTGTCTGGCAGTGTCTGTGCGGTGACTGTGCGGTGTCATTGTGTGCGGTGTCTGGCAGTGTCTGTGCAGTATCTGTGCGGTGACTGTGCGGTGTCATTGTGTGCGGTGTCTGGCAGTATCTGGCAGTGTCTGTGCAGTGACTGTGCGGTGTCATTGTGTGCGGTGTCTGGCAGTGTCTGTGCGGTGTCTGTGCGGTGACCGTGCGGTGACTATGCAGTGACTCTGCGGTATCATTGTGTGCGGTGTCATTGTGTGCAGTGTCTGGCAGTGTCTGTGCAGTATCTGTGCAGCGACTGTGCGGTGACTGTGGGGTGTCATTGTGTGCGGTGTCTAGCAGTGTGTGTGGGGTGTCATTGTGTGCGGTGTCTGGCAGTGTCTGGCAGTGTCTGTGCAGCGACTGCAGTGACTGCGGTGTCATTTCGTGCAGTGTCTGGCAGTGTCTGTGCAGTGTCTGTGCGGTATCATTGTGCGTGCGGTGTCTTTGTGGTGGCTGCAGGCCGGCTTCTGGGGGCTAAGCGAGTTGCCCGCGGGCTGCCATCCGTGTGACTGCGACTTCGGTGGCTCTTTGGGCGAGACGTGAGGACACGCACAAGCACTGTCATGGGGGCACGGGTGTACCGGTGTGCGGGTGTACAGGGACATGGGCGCACGGGTGCACGGGTGCACGGGTGCACGGGTGCACGGGTGCACGGGTGCACGGGTGTACGGGTGTGTAGGTGCGGGCGAGGGCCGGCAAAGAGATTCCGGACAATGCGTTGAGTGAGTCGGTTATCACCAGTGTGGATGTTCTTACTAGTTTTCAGTGTATGTGCTCCGAAACTGATGATACAGATTCGCTGAATAATTGCATCAACACACGTATATTTTAATCGATGAATCCATAAATTTGCCTTAATACATCCGATGTAAGCATCAATGAACTGAAGCATCTATTTTCCAGTCTTGTTTCAGTGCGCTTGCATGTATACGAATTGTTTCATAATATCATCTGTCCCAATAATTCCATCTCGGCTGTTCCATAATATCTGTTCTGTTCGTTCGTTCTGTCTCATTTGTCCAATTAGCGTCAGGGTACCAGTTCGTGTCATTAACACATGATTGCCATTAAACCTAGATCACTACGTCTCACCTGGCAGGACACGGATGCGTGCATCCTGTGAGATCTAATTTAAGTCATTAATCAATACCCACTTTGTATCCATGCAGCTCTTACAACTAATAAAACACCTCATTGTCCACACTCCGTGTACTGTATCCAGATCTAAATTGTACGCAGGGTAGTGCAGTTTAACATCCGTGCCTCTCAGAGGGAAAGTCCTGACCGAGGTGGTTTGAGTCTTGCCTTGTGCGACTTTCTAATAACTAAAAAACACTCACTGATTGGCTGACAACATCCTCATATATACACTGCAGAGTCTTGCAAATCTTGGCACCGGGCAACCACGTGGCTGCCTTGCCCCCTCCCCACCTCTTGCGGTTTTCTCGCATCTCCAAGCCTCCTCAAATGAATACGTTCCAAGTTGAACATATACTGCATGCATTACATCGTGTAATATTATTATTCTGACCATATTATTTTATTCAAGGTCGCTTCAACTACTACTGTGCTTGCGGCCGGGCTCTATGTGTGAGAAGGCCCGTGATTCAAACTCACCCGGTCCTACCCACTTTTGTCTCTCCTGGCTGGTACTGGCTGGTGCTGGCAGGTGCTCCGTGGAGGACGGCCAGTGCCAGTGTCGCCCCCATATGCTGGGGCGCCGCTGTGAGGAGGTGCAGCCTGGGTACTACTGCATGCCCCTCGACCTGTATACGTACGAGGCAGAGAACGCCATCTTCCTGCCAGTGCAGCCACTGAATGGAGGAACCACGGTGAGTGTGGGAACGGCGTGCGGTGGTCACCGTCGTGACCACAGCTACCGGCACAACCACCCCTGTAACGGCAACCACGCCTCCTCCGTGATGGCAACCACACCGCCACTGTGGCAGCAACCACACCAATACCATGACGACGGCCACATCACCACCGTAACCACCACCGTGTCCACAATCGTGACCATTGCCACACCAACAACAACAACAACCCTCGTTTGCCACTGAGTGGTAGGGACGTTACCAAAGCCAGTACTATTGTGACAGGCTAGGTGAACTGTGAGGCCACAGTGATTGTCAAAGGCGCCCTGGCAAGAGGTCACCAGACAGACCCCAGGTGTCATGGATTGACCGAGAAGTCTATCAATTGCACCACCTGTGCTTTTCATTATGTCAACTTGCTGCATTGTAACTATCCCGCGCTCCACTTGCTGTTGTGAGTGTCGCTCCTCCGCCCTCCCTTGTTGTTCGAGGACGACTGCCTCCAACTGCCCAGCAACGTCCTTCACACGCCTCCTCAATATCCACGTCATGCCCACAAACACGACAATCTCATTTCATCTCATCATCAGAAACCACTTAATCCTGTACAGGGTCACGGTGAGCCGAAGCCTATCCCGGCAGACACAGGGCGCAAGGCAGGGATATACCCACGATGGGACGCCGATCCATCACCGGGCACTGTGGGCAATTTAGTCTGCAAGCCAATTAACCTATGCAGCAGCATGTTTTTTGGACTGTGGGAGGAAACCGGAGTGCCCGGCGAATACCCACGCGGACACAGGGAGAACATGCAAACTCCAAACAGAAATGCACCCGAGCCGAGATTCGAACCCGGGACCTTCTTGCTGTGAGGCGACAGTGCTACCCACTGGGCCACCGTGCCGCCCAACACGACAATCACCAACTACAACCCTTTCCGCTAACCTCACTTCATTTACCACTGCAGCCACCGCAACAGTCACCGAGTGCTTATTGTTTGTTGCCGTACTGTGCTGCTGGTGCTGTGTTGCAGGGGAACACGTCGGACTGTGATGAGTTCATGCAGCTCCCGGGGCAGAACAATGCCGGGGGTCCCGGCTCCAATGCCAGTGTGAGTTACTGCAGCACCACTTGAGGCTGTTGGTGCTGCTGAGGCTGCTGGTTTTGCTGGTGCTGCTGAGGCTGCTGGTTTTGCTGATGATGCTGAGGCTGCTGGTGATGCTGATGCTGCTGGTTTTGCTGGTGCTGCTGAGGCTGCTGGTGCTATTGAGGCTGCTGATGCTGCTGGAGCTGTTGATGCTGCTGGTGCTATTGAGGCTATTGAGACTGCTGGTGCTACAGAAACTGCTGGTGCTGCAGATACTGTTCGTACTGCTTCTGATGCTACTGACACTGATGCTGCAGCTACTAACCACGAATGCTGATTTTGCTGCTGCTATCAAGCTATTTCTGGTGTAGGCCAGTGGGTAATGGAGCCGTGTGTAAACGCTTCATGTGTGCGTGTGGGTGTACACAGCTCCCAGTGGTGGTGGTGGCCGGGAGCCCCGGGCCCGGCGCGATCGTCAGCTGGACGGGCCCCGGCTACGCCCGCATCCGTGATGGCGCCGGACTCGAGTTCTCCGTCAGCAATATCCCCTCCTCGGGCGAGTACACGGTGACCATCCGCTACAAGCCGGAGGTGTGAGCTCCCCCCCTCTCCCTGCCCCCCCTACATCCCCCCTCCCCCCTCCTACTCTCCCCGTCCCCCTCCCCACACCGCCCGGCTGCCGATAGAGAAACGTGCGGCGGTTGCATACGTTTTGTACCGAGAGAGCGGCCAGCGGTGCAGGGGTTGGTGACGCAACACCTGCATTGCTAAGGTCTTGGGTTAGAGTCCGGGTTTGAGCCACCCAACACACAATGATTCCACCGGGCATATAGAATATCTGAAATGCTGTCGGTGAAGAATGGAAGCTTGCCGTGCCCTCTGACATCGGCACCTCCAGTCGCATCGGTGGAAGAGGTGGCTCATCTGCCGTGCGATGACGCAATACATTGCCAATCGCGCCGCGTGCGTTACGTTAGCGAATTATCGTGACAACTCCCCGCTTATTGCAGTAATGCTCGGATGTTGTGTTGTAATTTCGTGCAAAATGTGCACGTTGAGGATTGTTTGATTGTTGTTGTTGTTGTCCACAGCTGAACGAACTGTGGGAGGCACAGGTCCAGGTGCTGTCCCGATCGCTGCCCATGCAGAGTCGTTGTGCCAACATGCTGCCATCCGACGAGATGCAGATCGTGCTTCTCAAGCCTACACAGAGGTGAGACGCATGGCCCACAGCCACGGTTATAGGCACAGAGGCATACTGTATGTGGTGCGCTGGCTGCGGAAATATCTTCCGGGTCACATGCGGACTGGCGCAGCAAATTGACGTCTAAATAATCGCAAACAATGTCAGTAGTGCAGCCATGGCAACAGAGAGATGAATACTGGCTGTAGTATGCCAGGTATGAACAAAAAATGTCTCATTTATCAATGTAGCTGAAACTAACCCTTGGATGAGAAACCGATGTGAGTGTGGACCCTGGCCCGGGTCTCTCTCACCACCTCATCGGATCATAGCAGGAGTAGCCCGACATTCTTCTCCCCGTGTGTCCCCAGCGTGGCATCGACACCCGTGGCCGTATGTCTGGAGACGGGCGTGCAGTACGTGGTGCGCGTGGTGGTGCAGCGTGCGCGCGCCACTCGCAGGCACCCCAACGCCCACATGCTCGTCGACTCGGTGAGATGGCGCACGCACGCATGTAGGAACAACGACAATCGACATTCGCCGCTAAGTGGCAGCTATGTCACCATGGGCTTGTGCCAGGCCAGGCGCACCTTGAGGCCACGTGAAATGTCGAAGGTTCGCTGGCAGGAGGTCACCCAGGTGTTGTTGGTTGCCTGACTGAGATGACCGGCCGATCTCACAACTCTGTCAAGTCTCTGTGTTTGCGCTATGGGTATGTAGGCACGCACACAGACGCGCGCACGCACTGGGCTCTGTGTGTGGTGCCACCGTGATCGGCGTTGTGATCGTTGTCACTTTGGTGGGGGTAATTAGACTACGCAGATGTGAACGTAAGCTGGTACAGTGTAGTAAGGCGTGCTGGTGAGAAAGTGGCCGAAGCATTCGATACGAATGGGTGGGAAGTGGGGTTGTGATACAGCCGTACCCATACGAATAATATTTTTTGTTTAAAATATGCGTCATTAATTTTCCAACAAGTAGCAAATGGGAAAGGAAGGGATTACAGGAGATGTAAGTTCCTTTCACCCGTGACTCCACACGAAATAAACACTGCATCGTATTCACTCCATTCTCCTTCCGCCGCCCCTTCCGCTCCCCACTGGTGCCACCACCACCGCCGTCGCCTGATGCTGCACAGCTGGTGCTGTTTCCGCACATCTCGTCGCTGCCCGGTTTCGCGGGGAGCGCCGGGCAAAAGCGGCGAGAAGAGCTGGAGCGCTACATGTGCTTGGACGCGTACCGCGATGCCACACGGCCAATGCTGGCTGAAGCTTGCCGCCCCCTCGTGTGCGCCATTTCCAACATTCTGCACAACGGGCCCCTGCGTGAGTGACCCCAAACACCTGACACCTCCCCCACCTCCTTAGACCAATGTGCTATAAAATAAACAGGAGTGCCAATATCTTTGATATTATCAATATGTATAGTGATGATATAGGTTTTCATGGCTCAGTGTATGAGAATTGCTCTTCATAGCTGTTCTTTCACAATAACCATGTCGAGGCTTCCTTCTCGCTCCTTCGAAACGTTTTGCCCCATCAATCATCAGGCTTTTAAAATGTCGTGAAGGTGAAAGCAAGAGCACTCGACACGTCTAGCCAGAAAGACCAACTATGGAAAGCAATTATCATTATAAATATTGATTGTCAATTCATGTCCACACAGTGTTATTGTACCCAACGGTGGCACAGGTCAACCACATTCTGTGGTTAGCATGGACCTTGGGACAAGGAATATAACATGGGGGGGGGGAGGAAATGTACAAATCTCCCCTTCCCTTGTAGGCCCCTCAGGTACCTACAGATGCTGTGCTACACATGGCTGCCCGTCTAATATCAGGGATTTTAAAAGAATATGCATTCTCGTAACATTTACATCCCACTGGCATGTGCGCCCTTCCCCCTCCCCACCCCCCCCCCAGCGTGCGAGTGCAACCCACAGGGCGTGGTGAGCTCTGTGTGCGAGGTGCTTGGAGGCCACTGTCTGTGCCGCCCCAACGTAATCGGCCGACGCTGCGATGCGTGTAGCCCTGGGACCTACGGGTTCGGGCCGGAGGGCTGCCAACGTACGCTTGCGCACACACAATGGACTGTAGAGTCAAGTGTTGTTAGTGAGCACCTGTGTAGAAGCCAGCGCGGCGCACGCTGGGGTGGGTGGTCAGCAGCACGCCTGGCCACCTGGTGCGATGTTTACACACCGCACCCAGGTACTGATTTGAAGCTAAGTCGATTTAAGAGAGACCCAGGAGCAACTCTAAACATCGTCACTGGTGTTGGTGGCTGTGAGTAAAAATCGAACTCGGGTAACTAGGTTTGTAACACGACATGATACTAACCACTAACCTACCACTTCCCTGCTTGCAATAGAGCAGTTGAATATGTTTTGTTATTGATGTGTAATGGCACGTGCAGCACGTCGAGACACTTTGTGTGTGAAGGGGTGCTCAGCAAAAATCACCACACAATATTATCATCACGATCGTTGCAGTCATTATACGATGCGTGACTCGCGGCTGCTACGCTGGCGTGCACGACAGGCTGCGCGTGCGACCCCGCGGGCTCTACGGGAGGGCCGTGCGATGCTGCCAGTGGGCAGTGCCCGTGCCTGCCCGGCGTGACAGGACGCGAGTGTGAGCGATGCGACGCGGGCCGCTTTGGATTCCCGCGCTGCGCGCCCTGCGAGTGCAACGGCCACGCCAGGGGCTGCGATCCCGAGACCGGTCGCTGCCTGGAGTGCCTGGAGCACTCCACCGGAGAGATCTGCGACAGGTGAGGAGGCATAAGGGCTTTGCACCCATAATAATAATATTTGCATTTCTAAAGCACCTTTCATCCGAGGGTCACAAAGCGCTGTGCAGATCTGCGGAGAAAACAGCATGTCAGCAACATTAGAATAGATGTATGCCAGGCTCTAACGCTTTTGAAGGTCTCATCTCATCTCATTATCTGAAACCGCTTAATCCTATATAGGGTCACGGTGAAGCCGGAGCCTATCCCGGAAACACAGGGCGTAAGGCAGGAATACACCCGACGACGGGACGCCGGTCCATCGCCGGCTTTTGAAGGTTTGCTAATGAAACTACGTTTCGCCTCACACGTTAGAGGCTTCTAACGTGTGAGGCGAAACGTCACGAGGAGAGGAGAGAGAGCCATCGACGCGGCTGTCCCGAGAGAGCAGCTTTTCGAAGCAATCATCATGCATCGAGCCGTGAAAACCGACATCATTACAATGAAACAACATTTTAAATCCCTAACAGGTTTGCTGTTACAGGACTAGATTCCGCTAATGGCACGACAAGTAAAAGCAGTGATGATGCAGTGGGGTGGCCAAGAGCCCTACGGTGGTTAACCTTACTATAACTTTAAACTATTTGTCTTGACAACCTTCAAAGTGGTGTTAGCCAAATACACAGGTGAGATGCTGCACTTCAATAATTTCTATTTATTTGTTGTTATATTTATCTCAACTCGTCTACAAATATGCATGAAATGTTTGGGTCCTGCCGGTCGACCGCATGACATGAAACACAACATGGCGTGGATTAACACAGCAGTGTTAAAATACTAAATGGAACAGAATCGCTGGGAATGTTTTTTTTTATGGAGAGAGGAAAGAGGAAGTCGGCCGTAGACCGGGAATATGAGTGAACCTGGAACAGGAGCAAGGAGTCGACAGCAAGGATAGCTAAGGGGAGGGAGTTCCAGGCCACAGGGGCAGCAGAGGAGAATGAGCGACCTCTCTCAGCAAAGGAAATCCTTGCTTGCTAGAGTGGAGGCTGCGTGGAGGGGAATCGAATGAGATAAGAGGGGAGGGAGGTGGGCATGGGTAAGTCCAGTGTGACTGTGCACTGCCTCATCTCCCGCAGCCATTCCCTGACACACGGCAATGTCCTCTGCAGTGTGATATTCACAGATGGAAAGGCCATATTGTCCAGTGGCACCGGGTGACATTGCAATGTAATTCTACTCCGGCAGGTGCGAGTCCGGTTACTACGGCAACCCGCGCCTGGGCTCGGGTGGGCGGTGCCGGCCGTGCCCATGCCCCGGCGAGCCAGGAAGTGGCCGCTTCTTCGCGACAGAGTGCAACACGGACCCTGTGATGCACGGCGTCGTGTGCCGGTGCCTCCCAGGGTATACGGGTGAGCGTGGTGCCACGGCGAGCAGGGTCGTGACCCCGCCGGTGCAAACGGGCTCGCCTGCAATGACTGTACCCAGCCTCCTACTCGTCATCTTCCCTTACCACCACTGTTCTCACGTTTTAATGGACTTCGACCGTCTAGGTCTCCCCCCACCCCCCAACTCTTTGCTACTGACCTCCCCCGCCAGCTCTGCTGACTTCTGTGACTACACGTAGGGCCGTGTGTTCTCACAAGGGATAAGCGCTGGTTGTCGGGACAAGCTCCACAGCATGGCATCCCAAGTAGAGACCACCCCTGAAGAGAGGACTTCCACTGAATTTGGCAGAATTCCAGCTTAGAGAATTAAAAACATCGGTGTGGCTGTTATCACGTGATGGACGTTATTTGCCCTCGCAGAGTGAGTTGGAAAGCGCTGCTCCCTACTGTGAGAATTGCTCACAATGACTGCTCTTTCAGGATAACCGTGCCAAGCATTACTCCTCGTGTCTGAATGACTTCTGCTTTTTATCCCTGAGGATGCTTCCAAAGTGGCAGGCTAAACATGGTGAGAGAGGAGGCATACTCGACACGGCTGTCCTGAGAGATCAGCTGTCCAGAACGATTCTCATCCCACATAGGGCCGTGAAAACTCCGATCGACACGCTCGTTGCCGTGCGCAGGCTTACGGTGCGAGGCCTGCGCGCCGGGGTTTAGCGGCGACCCATCGGTGGTCAGCCGGCCGTGCACCTCGTGCGACTGCAACGGCAACGTGGACCCTCGCGACCCCAAGGCGTGCGACCCTGTGAGCGGGCGCTGCCAGCGCTGCCTGCACAACACACACGGCGAGCGCTGCGAGAAGTGTCGCGCCGGATTCTATGGCGACGCCACACGGCAGGACTGCAAACGTGAGTGCCCCCCCCTTCTCCTCCTGGTAGCCGCACTCTGCTGCCTTGTAAGGCGCCTACTCTGTTAGTATAGCCAAAGCTAACCGCAATGTTAGCAACTGTCTCCGATCCTCCGACATGCGTGCAAGGTTGATGCTGATCCCTAATCATTCCCTAATCCATCCTCGACTAATCTCACGTGTAATTGTCGCTCAGCCTGTAGCTGCACCGAGGCTGGCACAGATCCCACCAGCTGCCCCGGTGGTGGCCAGCCGTGCCGCTGCGATGCCCGCACGGGGCAGTGCAGGTGCCAGACTGGCGTCGAGGGGACCTCATGCAACCACTGCGTGCTGGGATACTGGGGCCTGGAGAGCAGCAGCGGCTGCCAGCCTTGTGCCTGCAGCCCAAGGAGAGCCCGTGGCCAGACCTGCGATCAGGTAAAGTGACCCCGCGCCCAGGTCCACCGGGCGCGATGGCACCGATCGGCGTGCGATGAGTTTATGGGATTTTCCGTCGTTTGTTTAAAGGCAGTGGACCGAGAGACGAGCGTTTCTATGCTGTTCGTTTGGGCTGGGAAATGCAGTGGCTGTGACTGAACATTGAGTAAGGGAAGCAGCGAGTCATCGAGTTAGTGAATGAATTGGAGAATGATTGAGCGAGCGATTGTGTGAACAAATGCGTGGGTGGATTAGTGAGCGATGCATTGAATGAGTGATTCACTGCTTAAGTTGGTGAATGTGAGTAAGTGATCAAGGAAGCGTGAGGAAGGGTAGTGCATGTGTTTGTTGAGCATGAGCATGTAGCTCACACCGAGTGGTCCACCCCCCCCCCTCCGTGTTTCCCTCCACCGCGTCCCAGGTGACAGGGCAGTGCGAGTGTCACCTGGGGTTTGCAGGTCGCACGTGTGACAAGTGCGGCACCAACCTCTGGGGGTCCCCAGACAGTGGGTGTAAGCGTGAGTATCGGGTTCACAACCCATCCCCAGCCCTCTCCCCAACCCTCACACCCCACTCCCATGCCCACAAACCACTCTCTCCTGCTCCTTCATACCGCCCACTTCCTGCCTTCTACCTCCCTCCAACAACAACCGCCGTTCACCACGAAGTGGCGGTGACATCCACACGGCACCTGTGCCAGGCCAGGTGCACTTTAAGGAGTTGCAAAGGGTCGAAAGTCTATTGACAGGAGGTCACAGTATAGACCCTAATGTCATGGGCTGACTGAGAGGAGTGACCAAGGGAACACCTGTGCTCCATACTGTGCTTTAGTTTTAGCTGCCTAGCACTCCACTAGCTGTTGTGAGCATCGCTCCTCCACCCTCTCTTGTTGTTGGAGGGCAACTGCCTCCAACTGCCCAGTAGCATCCTTCACGGACTCTCTCCACAGAGGTCAATCTTGACCCTACTCTGGTTCCAGCCATCGGCGAGTCCGATCAGCTCCACGTGCTTTTGCACCACATAAGTCCATCTCTACTCCACCCTGTGCAGCACGCGTTTAGCCCCGTCGATCTGAACAAAGAGAAATTGCTTGCGCATGCAGTGGCTGGGCCTTCACACTCACTTTTCCCCCTCCTCGTGCCTCACCCAGTTAAATTAGGCTCCAGATGAGTACAGTATCTTTTCATCATCATTATCAATACCCGCATTATCCTGTATGGGGTCGCGGGGGGTCGAAGCCTATCCCAGCAGACAGAGGGCGCAAGGTGGGCCTGTACCCAAGATGTGACACCAGTACATCGCAGGGCACTGGGGGCAATTTACTCAGCAGTCCAATTAACCTAGACAGCAGCGTCTCTTTGGACGGTGGGATGAAGCAGCAGTGCCGGGCGAATACCCACACGGACACGGGGAGAGCTCGCAAACAAGGCACCTGAGCTGGGATTCGAACCCAGGCTTTTCTCGCTGTGAGTGCAACAGCGCTAATCACTGCGCCACTGTGCCATCCCGCAGTACCTGTTGCAAGGTGTAAACATTAGCACCCCACGTGTGTCACGCTTTCCTTCATCCTTGTACTTTCCCCAACAGTCTGTTAAGCCTATACGGGATGGTTCTTTGTCTTTGCAGAGTGCAAATGCAACCCCCAGGGCGGCACGTGCGATGCGGCGAGTGGGCGTTGCGTGTGCCGCGATGGCGTGACGGGCGAGCGCTGCGACACGTGTTCCCGCGGCGCGGCTGGCGACTTCCCGGCTTGCAAGCCGTGCCATGCGTGCTTCTCCTGGTGGGCTCGCAAGATCGAGGCCCTCTGTGCCCGAGTGACCGCCCTGCGCGACCGCATAGAGAAGCTCGCCGATGTGAGGGCCCCACCGCACACACGCCGCCGATGATGACACGTCGAGAGGAAACAAAGATTTGTAATGATGTAGGTTTCACGGCTCGATGCACGATTGCTTCCAAAAGCAATCATCCTCCTCAGAGGATGCCTCTAACGTGTGAGCCGAAACGTCGTAAGGTGGAGAGATGAAGCGATCAACGCGGCAGCTTTGCGAAGAAACGATTGTTGATAAACGCATTGAAATCTTGAGCCATTTTCAACTTCGATGAGAATTGAAATGTGCTCGGCTTATGTTTACAATCCTGAACCATCGAAGGAAAGTCCACATTCCCATAACGGGCACGTATAAATGTATTACAACCACTATTGACGTCTTCACAGAGTGGTGTCTCATTTTATTGACCCCGGAGAGATGATGAGACGAGTTATTCCCAAAACCAGGTTTTAGTGGCTAACTGGATAGGTAACCAAATCAGTAGTTGCAGCACTCAGTTGAGTAATTATCATTATACAGAGGCAAATAAGAGTTTTTCTGATACCAGAAGGCACCGGGAGAACAATTGTGTTGATCACAAGTTGCATGCGACCTATGTTCACAGGTGCATAGAAATCTCATCTCATCTCATTATCTGAAACCTCATCTCATCTCATTGTCTGAAACCGCTTAGTCCTATACAGGGTCACGGTGAAGCCGGAGCCTATCCCGGCAGACACAGGGCGCAAGGCAAGAATATACCGACGACGGGACGCCAGTCCATCGCCGTGCATAGAAATCGCGACTGAAAATTGTCACCGTGCCAATCCCTCACAGGTTTTATAAATTGCGTGATTCGCCTGCAGGGTGAGGTGTGAGCTCTTTATCCTTATTCTTTCTGCTCGTTTCCTCCAGGAATAAGGTATTTTTTATTTCAATTAATATTATTCCTGTGTTCAGCCGGTTTATATTATCAAAGTCTAGCATGCCTAGACCCACTCTGCGTCTGTCTGCTGCCCAAGGAGCATTGCACTAGACCCTTATGATTCGCCTTGCAGGTGGTGGGCCCACAAGGCAATGGTCCCACGTTACTTTTTCGGGCTGTGCCCGACCGAGCTACGTGGGTCACCCGCTCACCAGGCACTTGTCTGCGAGCTGCTAGTCCGGGCGAGGTTGTCTCAGCCGCATATGTGTTTTTTTCATGAGGGTATATTGAATCGTTATTTATCTGGCCCCTCATCGAAGGCCAATCTGCCATGGGTGACCCGACCAGATGCCAAGGCACAAGATAGCACAGACTTCAGGTTCTCTGGGGCACACAGACCCTTCTACTACATTAAGGTTCCGATTCCAGGAGTGAGCCCCTCTGGGTGGGGAGTGAACAGCTGACGCAATTTGATGATTTTAAGTATCTCGGGGTCTTATTCACAACTGAGAAAAAAATTATTTGTGAAAATGACAGACGGATGGGGACTGCATCTACAGTAATGTAGAGGTTGTACCAGAACATCATCTTAAAGAGAGAGCTGAGTTAGGAGGCCAAGCTCTCAATTTACTGGTCAAGTCTTCGTTCCAACCCTCACCTATGGTCATGAGCGTTGGGTAATGACCAAAAGAGTAGGGGTACGGATATTGGCAGCTGAAATGAGGTTTCTTCGTAGGCTTGCTGAGCTCAGCCTTAGAGAGAGGTTGAGGAGCTCAGTGATCTGGGGAGGATCTCAGAGTAGAACCGCTGATCCTCCATATTGACAGGAGTCAGTTGAGGTGGCTCGGGCATCTGATAAGGATGCCTCCTGTGCGCCTCCCTCTGGAGGTGTTACCGGGCACGGTGAACTGAGAGGAGACCCCAGGACAGACCCAGGACCCATTGGAGGGGTTATATCTCTAAGCTGGCCTGGGAACGCCTTGGAATCCTCCGGGAAAAGCTGGAGGAAATTGCTCTGGAAAAGGCCGTCTAGGCTGCTTTGCTCAGGCTGTTGCCTCCGCGACCCGGATCCTGATCAGCGGCATCACAATGGGTGATGGATGTGTTCAGCGATCTTGGGGCGCCTTGGCCACGTGCGTGTGCGTCGCACGCCAACCCCTCCCCATTACAATTAGTATCAAAATTGCAGCCCAACTGCATTTGCATAAATTGATTGGCCTTTTTTGAAGGGTTGCATTTGCTCCTTCTGTTTATCATGCTAAAAACATTAACATGTTCCATGTCACTGTTGCTCTTCTTTATCTGTTATTCATTTATTGAGCTCTGCAATGTTGAGTGCTGCTGTTTATTTCATGATCATGGTTGGGGATTCATCTTTGCACAAGTTGGTATTATGAATGTTTAATTGCGCAATTTGAAGTGTTACTGTTTGCTTTTATGATTATGGCTCGAGTTTCATTTATGCATGTATTATTGGTGCAACTAAGTTTATTTGACATTTTAGTTTTAATGCGTAGTGACCTTGGTCAGTTCTGACGTTTGTTGTGTCGCAAGAAACCTGCATCTAGAGCTTCCAAGCCGACTGGGTACTTTCTCCTATAATAATAAAATATTCTATGTATGCTCCCTCCTGCCATGAACCAGACGGGAATCTCTGGCGCCTACGATAACCGCTTTGTGGAGCTGGAAAAGAAGCTGAAAGAGGCGAAAAACATCATCGCCAAGGGCAACGAGCGGCCCAGCGATGTCATACGCCTCGAGATGATGCGTGACAACATCAGGTTAGAGGTCACGCCGGGGAAGTGTGTCACAGGGGTCTCACAGGTGTGAACCAGTGGGGTATCCATTGAGTTTGCAGGGAATCCACTTCCCCCATCTCCTCATCTCCCTGTCTCCCCGTTTCTCCATCTCCCCGTCTCCCTGCGCAGGCGGCAGCTGGATCGTCTGACGCAGCTCGTCTCGATGTCCGAGGCGACCATGAAATCTCTGCAGGGTCTGCGCGACCGCACCGACCTTGACCTGGATGCTCTGGAGCGTGACGCCCTGCGGCTCAACGTGTCGGCTGCCCTGGCCTACTCTAGGCTGCAGGGCATCCTCAACTCTGACTTCAGCGGTGAGCAGGGGCTCCTGCACGTCGTTGCGGCCACAGAATGCAACAACGGCAACAATATCCGCGGCTTGCCATGAAGTGGTCGAGATGTCACCACTCTGCTTGTGCCAAACCAGGTGCACCTTGAGGCCATGTTAAGTGTCAAAGGCTTGCTTTTACAGGAGGTTATTGAAGAAACCCGAATACCGTGGCTTGACTGACTGAGATCAATGGCCGAGGCACCGCCTGTGCTCCTTTAGCTGGCCGGCACTCCGCTCATTGTTGTGAGCGTTTCTCCTTCGCCCTCTGTTGTTGCTGGAGTGTGACTGCTTCCATCCTACCAGTAACGTTCTTCACAAAACCCCACACACACAGAGATAGAGATCTCTCTTGTGACTTTAACAGACTGGTAAGGCAGATTCTGTTAGCAAAAAGCACCTATCAAGGCTGGCACAGAACATGGGACACCGGCGTGGCCAAAACTACACCTTTATTCTCCCAGTGCAGATGTTTGTACACCACACTATGTACTCATTTCAGACTGAGTCCATCTAGAGGAGGCCCATAACCGGTTCAGATATTCAGCACTAATTGTTGGCCCTGCCCCCTAAACACGACCTTTCCCACTCCATGACTACCTCTATCCATTACAAATATAGCTTCGCCCATGACTCCTGTAGTCCCATCCACTACTCATGTAGCCTCACCCTTTTCCCGCACCAAATTTCCCCCATTTTCCTGACCAAACCGGGCCGTTTGGCAATGCTGCCCGACGAGCTGTGCGAGTCTCCGGTCCTTTCTTCTGCACAACCATCGTGGTGAGTGCAGAGGCTTTCGACAGCATCCGGCGCTCCTGGCAGGACTCACGCGATGCCCAGAAGCAGGCTGAGACGGCGGTTACAGGGCCATCGGGGTCGGTGCGTGCCTCTCAGAAGGCCCGGCGGCGCGCCGAGGACCTGCTGCGGCACGGCGGTGGTTCCCCCGGCGACCCGTCGCTGGTCGAGCGTCTCGCCAACGAAAAGAAGCGTCTGGACGAACTGGACCGCGAGGTGGCGTCGCTGAGTGTCAAGCGCATCAATGAAAAGGTGCAGCATGTCCTCCACCCCCCACGTGCGACTCCTGTGATCAGAGGGTCCGGCAAGCGAGGATTGCATTGGTAGGGGGTGACTTCAACAAGCCAGTGATTCCCGCTCCAGGGTTACTTCGTTGCAGCTCTACCTAATGAAAATTGGTCTCAAGAGCTGCGCTTTTTGGATTGCCAGGTCGAGCGTTCCTCCTTTTTCCTTCACGACGGTTTGTCTTCCACGTCAGAGGAACCGTCAGTTAACATTATTATTGCCAGATGATGGGTAAAGCCTCTCCTTGTTTACAACTATTATTACTGTTATTATTATAGCCTCTATTAAATACCTTCAACATTGAACAAATACTGCACGTGTTACAAATTGTAAATTAAAATTTTAACTTTAACTTGCCCGTAGTTGACCATACTTCACCACTTTGGCCTTCACAATCTCTTTATTAATCGTCATCTCTCCCCCGACACCTATCAGACGTGCGGCGCTCCGGGCGATCTGCCGTGCTCCGAGTCACGCTGCGGGGGTGGCGGCTGCCGGGATAGCGCGGGCCACCCGGCGTGCGGGGGCCCGGGCTGCGGGGGAGCCCTGACGCTGGCACAGGATTCACTCGCACGCGCCCGCAGCGCGGAGCTCGAGGCGGAGAGGGCATCCGCCGAGCTCGACAAGATGGCCACCAAAGTGAGGCCTGGAAACGCTCGGGAACTCGTCCGCTTGTGTTTGTTGTCAATGCGTCCATTAATTTATATATGTACCCTCAATGTGACTTGACCAAGTTTTATGCTGCCCGCCAGTGTTCCAAATCGATGATTAGTTTCATGACATGATGCTAACAGGCACGATCAGGATCAAATGGAAAATTCTCACTCGTACCTCAGAAGTAAACACTTAGTGACTGGCAGAAGCCATAACTGTTTGTAAGGGGTGCACACGAGAAAACTAGATTTTGCCCCAAGGGTAACCAGCTCAAACCCATCAACCAGCGTGTCGCACTCTCCTGAGCACACTTAACAACCAGCTGCTACCATCAGCTGTTTATGTTCTTACACAGCAACGTCCACACTTGTGTGGGAAATAGATGATAACACAGAATGATCCACAGCAATAGAAACTCTTTAACAGAGAAAGTTTGGAGCCATAACAACAACAGTGCACAGCCTTGTTGCTGTCCACACCACGACTTCCCTCTCGCAGACCCAAAAATGTGGAAAAAGTAACTGTACTCCCTCTTACACGACGTGTACGTTTTCTAGACATCGGAAACGCTCAACTGGTCAACCAGGCTGTTGTACTTCCCCTTCCATTCTGATCCTATGTCGCTAGCCCCACCACATCTCCACGTGCGGTGGTGGTAGAGTGGTAACATCTGTGCCTCACAGAAGGAACCTGTGGAGTTCAAATTCCCACCTCGCAGGCACCTTTCTGCGTGGAATTTGTGTGTTCTGCCCCTGTTTTGCTTGAGTTTGTTTCGGTTTCTCCGGTTTCTTCCCACAACTAAAACAAAAGAACGTCTGGGCTGCTGTACTCAACCTGTTGTCTTCACGACCTGGACCCATATAAGCGGCATGACAATTGATGGATGGAAAAAAAAACTCATTAATTAATTGGCCGATAACATAATATATAGGAAGCGGTCGGCTCACCACCGAGTCGACTCACCCGCTCTCTGCTGTTTCCTCACCACCCCTCCGTATCTGTGTGTAGTCTACAACCAGACATGGAATTTGCGTATTTCGTTAATTGTATTAAGCATTATCATCTCAATAGTTGTCTGTTAACAGCACGTGCTCAATCCCTGTGTCAGGGGTGGAGGTGGCCACCTCCTCCACCTGCTGTCTGTCACTCTGCGTGTCTGTGCATGCGGGGGAAAGGTGGCTGAGGTGAAGCGTGCAGCGAACGACATGCGTGACAAGGCACAGCGCTCGCTCGACCGGGCGCAGCAGAGCAAAATCGGGATGGAAAACGCTGTCGCAGAGCTACGGGACCTCATCTCCAGGATCAAGGATTTCCTCAATGGTTGACATTGCCCATGGCCCATCCTTGACCCACAGTCCCCAACCATTCACCATAATGGCCTGAGGCTCAGCCCAGCACACACTACCCTGCAGCAGAACCCTTATTAACGACCAAAAAACTGGATTAGCGTCCAATTTCATCAGGCCTTAGAAGCTAAGACAAGTTCAGTGTAGATTTTGCCGGGTACTGCAGAATCCTCCCACCGTCCATAAACACACTGCTCCCTAGGTTAATTAATTGACCTGCTGAGTAAATTGCCCTAAAAAGTATGCCTTGCGATGTAATGGTGTCACAGCCTGGGTATTCCTCTGCCTTGTGCCCTCTGTCGGCCAGGTGAGGCTCTAGCCTCCCTGCGACTCTGTACAAGGTTAAGTGGGTATTGATAACGAATGAATTAAAAAGACACGTCATAATGTATTGTTAAAATATTTAAACTTAAATAAGCAGCAGCCGAAACCAGATCTGTGCTGACCGCTAGATGGCACTGATGCGATCAGCTTTTAGCCAGGAAAAAAAGCCTGCACATGATTTGCAACATCCTCTGAAGAGTTGTCACGTGACACAACACACGTAATAATAAAAAAGAGCAAATAAGTAAAATAAACAAAATGAATAAAAGATACTATGAACATGATTTAGTGGGCCGGTTGTTATGCCATAAGGGCTGTTAACCAATGAGAAACCGGGAAATTATCTGACCTGATGCATGCCTTGTCCTATTGTATATATAGATTATTTTAAATTACCCCTCATTCTGCATCCATTATATATATAACAAAAAAATGTATGTTTCCAAAATAAAGTGGAAGACTTCTATCATGTGCCCAGGCGGCAGGATGAAATGGGCCTCACCGTCCAATATTCCACCCTCTGCATAGACCAGGAACTGTGAGCCTTGCTGAAATTGCGCCACCCGCTCCCCATATAGCGATGTCACTAACGTGTTTGGGGGGGGGGGGTGTCTGCCATCGCGTAGAGGAGGGTGCAGACCCAGAAAGCATCATGCTCGTGGCAAACAACGTCCTCAAGCTGGGACTCTCCATCACGCCTGGGGAGGCCGAGGCTCTGGCTCAGCAGATTCGCGACAGCGTGGCACGGCTCTCCGATGTCGACGACATCCTGGCGCAGACGGCCAAGAACATGTCCCTCGCCAAACAGCTTCTCGCCGACGCCAACAAAGCGAAGTAGGGCAACCTAGTCCAGTGTGTAAACGAATACCTAGTCCAGTGTGTAAATGAGTCCCTAGTCCAGTGTGTAGATGAGTCCCTAGTCCAGTGTGTAAACGAATACCTAGTCCAGTGTGTAAATGAGTCCCTAGTCCAGTGTGTAGATGAGTCCCTAGTCCAGTGTGTAAATGAGTCCCTAGTCCAGTGTGTAAACGAGTCCCTAGTCCAGTGTGTAAACGAATACCTAGTCCAGTGTGTAAACGAATACCTAGTCCAGTGTGTAAATCAGTACCTAGTCCAGTGTGTAGATGAGTACCTAGTCCAGTGTGTAAACGAATACCTAGTCCAGTGTGTAAATGAGTCCCTAGTGCAGTGTGTAGATGAGTCCCTAGTGCAGTGTGTAGATGAGTCCCTAGTCCAGTGTGTAAATGAGTCCCTAGTCCAGTGTGTAAACGAATACCTAGTCCAGTGTGTAAACGAGTACCTAGTCCAGTGTGT